>SKCR01055021.1:0-29213 GCA_019454045.1 Zanthoxylum bungeanum | reverse complement strand
TTGGGCCCACGTCAATATCTTTTCCAATTCAAAGTCTTCATTCATTCTTTTGGTCAAAGATTTCAGCCACACGTTGTTGTCTTATTCATTTTTATTTGTTTATTGCTTCTCACACCATCTTTCCCACTTTCTCAGCAAATGGCGCCGTGGCGCCTTAGTCCCTGGATTTTGTATGGGATTGTGGCGCCGCGGCGCCAGTTCAATCTTTGCTATTCGCGCTTTCGGCTCCCGTGTGTGTGTTCTATGTATCCCTAAATACTTACAATTATCTCAGGATCCATGTATTAATATTCCTACAAATAAAAATCACTAAATTAGTGTAAATAATAAATATTTCTAAATTAATATAACAATCAAAATTATGTGATAAAATATAAAATATATAACTAAATATTTAACAATAAGCCTAGATAAGTGATGTTTCAAAGTACATTTTCATGCACTTATCAACAACCCCTTCACTTATTCAAAAGAGGGTTCGCCGAGTCCCGCCCGATGCCATATCACACGTAGGCCGGCCAAGATCCTCCAACTATTCAAGCTTAGTTGACAAGGGGCGATCTCCATCTCGGCCAACATCTAGGTGAAATAACGTTGAATTGGCAGCCAGAGTCCACAGTCAAAGAAAGTCGGGAGAAGAGCCACCGAACCCTCATCGGGTTGACTAGCACGATCCAATGGACAAGGGACTTCAAGGGCAATATCTATCGGAATATCATATCGCTGCCGGAGCAGTGCTAGATCATCTTCACTTATTTTGGATGGATGATCCATGTCCAAAGCCGAGCAGTCAAAATCACCGGGCTCTGTTAATATTATCCGTTAAATATCCACCAAAGTCACTGCATGTCCAGATAAAATTAGGTTCATAAATCTGAAAAAGGTGGCACAAAATGTTACGTTGTCAGTGACTTCCACATATTCAATCATGACATGTGGTTGCATACGTACAACATTTGAAATCTGAGGAATTGTTGTGGGAATATAGTCACAAAATTTCTAGGGGAAATAATTGAGAGATTATTGGGATTGAATAAGATCATATTCCGTAGACAACGTTCACACTCATTATAAGAAAATTGACTTTTTCTGACGATAATTTTCATCATTAAAACTCAATTTTTTCGTCACTAAAACTAAGTGGAGAAATATAATTTCTCAACTATTTCGTCGCTAAAAATGAGTCACAAAAAGTATTACAGGCGAAAACATATTTGGCCACTATAAGATTACTTTAGTGGCGAAAATATATTTCTCCATTAAAGGTAACCTTTAGTGGCAAAATCAAATTTCCCACTAAAGGTATTAGTTCTTTAAAAATATAATAAAATATAATAAATTTAAAATTTTTAATACATTATATGATATTTTATATTGTAAAATAATACAAAACATTAATATTGATACATTAATTTAATGATCATATACATTAATTATATATGTAAATATAATATTTGTATTTACAAGCAAAAAAAATATATTTGGTTCTAACATTAAAACGGACAAATGACCAACTAGTTACAATTCAAAAATCTAAAGTTATTGGTTTCTTCTTATATCTAAATTTACATTTTATATCCAAAGTACAAAAGAGTCTTTGAACAAATGTGGAAGATCATCAACGAAACCATTCATCGAATGAGCTAGCTTCTCATTTGTCCACTACTTTTTCAACCAACAAAATAGTTATATGCATTTGTATGAAAATAATTATATCAGTGTATATTAATCTCATATCAATAGATAAACAAAAACTAATTATATGTTTTTAAAAAATTAAAACTGAAGAAATGAGAAAAATTCATGAAATAGAATTAAAGTTAACTTGAGTTGATATTGTGAAATAAAGATTCAAATTACCTGATATTTATGGAACAAAAGTCACAGAACTGTTGTCGAAACATATCATCTGAAACCGATTCGATGTGATTTCAGTCTTTTCTTCCTATCTTCACCATCCTGAGGTTTAGTTGAAAAAAAATATTTTTACAACCAAACTACTTTACTTTGTAATCTTAAAATTTGATATCAAACTCACTTTTCTCTATAAAGTTGTCATTGGAGTTGATCCCATAACTGATTCATTCAAAGCCTTTTGATCTATATAATATAAATGGAAATCCGCAATAATAGTGTTATAGGCATCACAAATATATTTGATTAAAAAACAAGTACATTTTACTCACGTTGCTCTCCACGCATATGAGACATATATTCTTGTGCACCCTTCAGCGCAATATTACATATCATGCAATTGTACAACTCCTACAAATATAACCATCAAATATGACTATCAAATAATATTTTAAAGAAAGTTTTCGCCATTTTGTTAATCAAAATATAACTTACAATATCACATTGAGTTGGACCAACATCATTTGAGACTGATTTTTTCTAATCAACAGGCTTTGAAGAAGATGAACCATATTGTAAATTTATTGAGCAAATATTTCAAAACACAAAAATGTATAAATAACTTTATATTAATATTTTATTATTTGCTGGTGGATGATGACTTTCCCGCGAAGAGGTTAACTCTTCTTTCATCAATTGTTGCAACTCTTTCATTATTTCAATGTGTAGCTCTTCATGCAACTTGGCCTCTATCTGTACACCGAGTGTAAATCGAAGTTCAACATATTTTTTTAGACAAAAGTTAGCCACTTTCTCCCCAGCTTCAGATTGAATTCGAGTAGTTATCTCTTCATTCGCCACACTAGGATAATTTGTTGCCCTCCATGATTTACTCATTTGAAAGGGAGAGGGCCTTCTCCCATACCTCTTTGGTATCTTGATCTATGCCCAAGAAAAATTATGAAAGCCTATTGGGCTGTATGTGTGTCAAATTCATTGCATTACAATTATGTTTCATGAAATTCCCACAACTTTTAATAAGCTTCTTCAGCCTCTTTATCCACCCAACTGGCATCATTTTTCATTCTTTCTTCATCAAAAGTCTATTATGTTGGTTCTGCAGTGTTTCTAGGATACTTTTCGTGCTTCTCTATGAGTTGGATAAGATAATGTAAAATACAATAAAATATAGCAACATGAGTTACATAAATATATCAATAGAAAAAAATAAATAACACACTTACTAACAATAAAATTATATCATTCGTGCGTAATTCTTATAATAGACTTCGAACCCATGCAAGTAAGCATCTTTTGGTCATGTACAAACCTCATTATGTCCCTTCTCAGTATTTGAGCTTTCTTAGAATGAAAACCACCACTATCAATAATTTTAATTATTTATTTAGTACAACTATATTGAATAAATTCTTGAGATACGTCTCTTTTTTTTTTTTTGCAATAAAACAGGCATGTGCGGGCACTGCGAGTTTCTCAAAAGAGTAACAATGTGGCCAATTCATTTGCTAATTTGGGCTTGAATTGTATTCTACATTAGTTGGTTAGTGTCTCTCTATCAAAAACCTTGTCATGGGTCATAAAGTCCATCCACTTAGATATGCCGACCCACTTTTTTAGGTTTATAAAAATTTTCTGTGTTGTGGGTTTGAAGTACTAAATTTCATCGGCTTAAACCCATTAACCACATATAATGTAGCCCACAAATGTTACAAAATTTAAGATAGGAAGATTGCTGAAATTTTAATATAAATACATGTGTAAAATGAAGAGCGTGAGTTTGTTTGTGGTTATCAATAAAGGATGTAATTTTAGAAAAAAAAAAGGTTAAAAACATGTAGGATACCACCAATACTACTATAAATATCAAAATGGGAATCGCTTGATTGAGCCAAAACACACAACAATATCTTCTGTGTATTAATATTATTGCTGATTTTGAAGATTATTTTATCACTCGCTTGTCACATTTTTATACTAATATCATTGCTCTTTTTATTGAAGCAAAATTCGAAATACCCATTCTCTTTATATCATTGTTTCAGAACTCAGTGATTAAAATTTGACTTATGGCTCACCTGATTTCAATTTTAATCGAGTATTTGGATCAATATTATTGCCGATAAATGTCCCAATTTGGTCATTAGGTTTTCAATTTCATTGGCAATTGTGGGGGAGTGTATTCAATTGAGATTTTAAAAGATTTTTTTGGGTAAATAAGTATTGAATTCAATTAAGATTTTTAAATAATCTAAAAAGTCTTGTGGTATTCCATAAGACTATTAGGATTTTTTAAAGAGTGTATCCAAATCTAGTGATATTCAATCAGAACTTTAACAAGTAATATAAATTCTTATGGTATTAAAAAACATAATTATTTTGAAGGATTTTTTTTTATATGTGTGATTGTGTGAGACTTTTTATTGAAAATTATAAATATGAAACTCTATAAAAAAATCATATCCTAACCCATGAGACTTTTTACATAAGATTTTTTGACTGTTAGAAAACAGAAGATGAACATATATGTTAGCTCTTCGTGAACAAGTTACTTACTTATTAGTAATTTCTTCTTTTTTCTTTCAAACAAAACAATATGACTTTCTTTTAAATGCAACTGGTAATGTCATTCCTCCAACCATTTTTCTTAATGAATTTCATTTTCGAGGAGGAAAATTCTATCACATTTAAGGATAATTCCTATATTTTCTTAAGGCCAGCGAAACTTCTTCAATCATATAGATGTAATATACAAAGGGAATTTAGCACAACAATGATTTTTTTCCTCATTTTCTCACTAATTTTGTACTTGTATTTCTTAAAAAAAAAAAAAAAAACCAAATTTAAGGAAAAAAATATTTATAAATTATTAAGATCATTGATGTCGAGGTGTTATCTTTTATTCCTAGGTCAGAGACATGACATTCTGTCACAAAAAATCAGAAAATAATATGAGATAATTAAGCATTTTCGTCAGCAAAGTTATCTACAATGTTAGTAAAATATTGATAGATTGCTTAAGTCCAAGAAATATTACCGCCAACATAGCTTGTAAAGAAAATATAGTTCTAATGGTTGAGGCATCCCCACCTAACCATGATAGAAATTATAGCATTGTTAATTCAGTGGAGGGGTGACCAGGATAAGAATGGCCCAAGAAAAGAATGTCTCATTAAACTAGATAGATATTACTCATAATCCGATTAAAAGTTGGTTGGTTAGCATCATAAAAGTAAAAAAAAATAAAAAATTATATGTAGTCCTTTCAACTCTTTTAAATTCTTATGATATAAATCTTTTAAAATCCAATAAGTGAAAAATCCTGATTAAAAAAACTGTAACAAAATCATAGAAGTCATTACATTCTTAAATAATCTTTTAAGTATTCAAATTTGCTAAACTTGTTTCTTTTCTATTTACTCTCAAAAAAACATTTTGGGATTCTTAAGTCTAAAGGTGATTTAAAATATTAATTTTGTGTATGATTAAAAAAAAAAATTAATTGAAAGAAAGATACATAACATTGCATGATTTTGATGGTGAAGTGAATTGTGCATATCACATAGTCCATTGTCTATACTTGGGATAAATTAAGTGTCCAAAAACCTCAACATATCTATCAGAGAATAATAAGTTGCGTGCCCATGAATGAATAATATAATACATTTTTTGAAAAAAAAAAAAAAAAAAAAAAAAAAAAAACACACAAACACAAATACAAGAATTTGATTCGATTTTTTTCTCTTTGTTTGTTAATTTAATATTTCAAGCTAACTTTTCAGGCTTTGAATTGCCTCAAAATCAGCATACCAAAATTTAATTACCAACTACATTTGCAAAAAAATGTTCTATATATGCATGTTATTAGTGGACTTCCATCTTTTCAATATTTTTATGAAAGCAACTTTAAAGTCCCAATCCAATTTCATTTGGAGCACAAATCACAGTGATCTTTAGTTTTTACCCAATAAAAATAAATGAATTAGAGATTCTTTCATTATACCATATATCTATAGGTATTCACATAAAATTTGGTTATATATATATATATATATATATATATATATAGATATATATATATATATAGATATATATATTCTTCTTTTTTTTTTTTTTTTTTTTTAAAAAAAACTTATTACTATTTTTATTTAGATCTAATAAAATAATAGTTTGTTGCCCCAATGCGTGTTGTTGACGGATGTAACCCGATCCCGAACCGATGCGGTAACTTGGCCACAAGGTAATATTTTCTCTTTGTGTCATCAACATTTGGCCATGGGGAGAAACACAAACCCCATGCCAACAGATATAATAAGGCATCGGTGCGATGTAACCCGACCTCGAGTCGATGTGATAACTTGGCCACAAGGGAATGTTCTCTCCTTGTGCCATCAACAATAAGCCACGGGGGAGAAAATCCAACCCAATGCCAATGAATATAATAAAGCCTCAGTGTGACGTAACCCGACCCCGAGCCGATGCGGTAACTTGGCCACAAGGGAATGTGCCATCACATGGTCTCAACGAAATGAATGTAGCCCCGATCCATCATATAACTGGCCACAAGGGAATGTACCCTCCTTGTGCCATCAACATGGCCTCAGCGGAACGAATGCAGCCTCGAGCCATCACATTTCTTTCCAATACTTAACCACGAGGGAAGATTTTCAACCTCCAGTAATCATTATAGAGACTGGAAATGGCATCCCACACCGTGTCATCCATCAAAAATAAAACCAAGATAAAAAAAGACAACCAGAACATGGGTGACGTATCACATATCCTGTATTGACCGAAAAGAAACAACAATGGAGTATGAGACATCATCCTCCCCAATGCTACTCAAAACAATAATTTTGAACCTTACAGTCAAAAGTCTCGAAGAACCGAGCTATGGATCGAGGGGACGGCCAACACCATGAGATTTTTCCAATGCTAGGAAATATTCGAGTATGCAAACGCCACAGAGAGCCTCATGCCTTCCCCGTGCTATGCTCATACGGATCCGAAATGAGATGGCCAATGTCACATTCTCTATCTTCATGCTAGGCGTACCCCGAGGCTGCAAAAGCCACAAAGGCTCATGAGCATTGATGAGTGGTAAATAGATCACTATTTCCCACTCCATTGACTCAATATTTTGTATAGTTTCTTGAGTTTTGTGAATATTTTGATGTTTTTTGTGGTATTTTGTAGATAAATAAAATAACCGGACTCTCTGGAGGCAATTCGGGGATAAAATAGCAGAAAACGAACAAAAAAGGAAAAAATGTAAATTTCCTGCTAAAATGCGATGTTTGCTAAAATACGCTGTGCTGAAATGCGCCGTCTGCTAACGTGCGCCGGAGATTGCTAACTTGCTCAAACACGTGGACCAATCAGAGAAATTTTACTATCATGCGCCATTACTAACATGCGCCTGCCACGTATCAACATCACAGTAAATCTGCTAACGTGTACCGTGCCATGTGTCACCATCACATGCTGTCGACAATCCACATCTTTGCTGACTTCAGCGTCGCGACGCGCACCAACTTTACACATCGCGACGCCGACACAATAATATTGCCGACAGACACGTGTCCTCATCTCTGGAAGTTGCGCGCCACACATCCATCATCAACGGCGCGTCGCGACACGCAATGTTTCACGCGTCGCGACGATTGATGCCAAATTTTGCCTAAAAATTGAGGCCGAATTTCAGAATTCAATTCATACTTTATTCTAAGGAATTCCTTAAGAATACTAAGAAGATTGTATCTTGTTTTTTTATTTACAGCTTTCAGTATTTAATTTTCGCATTAGCACTTTGTTTTATCTACTTTTCAGTCTTTACTTTTTGTATTTAATTTCATTTACTTTTACGCAATAGTACTTTCCTTTCTTTACTTTTCAGTTTTTACATTTCAGTAATGAGGATGTAACTCCCCCCTGCTAGGGTGAAAGATAAAGCTTTTATTACTAATATTTAGATTAATCTCCCTTAATTATAATATATAAACTATTTAAAACCTGACTTAATGAGGATACCGCATTTATGGTCGGTTGGACTTAATAAAATTGGTTTTAACCTGACTACACTGGATACTGCCTGTATGGTAGGTTGGAATTAATTATAAATTTGACTTAATCAGGATACCGCGTATATGGTCAGTTGGTAATATCACGCAAAGTTATATATTATAATAAGGGAGATATCTAAAATAGAAGTAATAAAAATGGATCCTTTAACCCCATCATTTTCTTTTATTGTACTTTTCCCTTTTTAATTTCCAGTATTTACTTTTCATCATTTACTTTATTTAATTTCCAATATTTACTTTCCAGCATTTACTTTATTTAAATTTTTACTAGCCTTAGATATGTATGGTAACTAAACCCGTTATCTGGGGTTGTGATGAATTCCAATATCACTGGTTTATAAGAGGTTATTTTACGGTTTGAGAAATATAACAGTTTATTTATTGTGCCTTAGTCTTAATGCTTCTTGTTAACTGACCATTAATAAGATTGATTTGGTAAACTTAAAATGAACTTGGAAAATGGATTTTATTTTTAAGACCATATACTCAATAGCTCACGATCTTCCTTGAGGATAGATAACCTTTTAATAGATTTCCTTACAGGATAGGAATATACCTGTTGGGCGGGGGTAGCCATAATTGGAACTTAATCTTAATGAATTCAGATAACTGGTTGACATAGGAATATGATTAATTGGGTTATTCTGGGTATTTGTATCTGAACATCGGAAGAGGCTTTTGCATAAATTCGTGTTCCAGGCTAATCAACCAATATATTACACAAACATAAAATAACCATTTTATCTTTAAGAAGATATTAGAAGGATTCACAACCCTAGATAGTGTTTTAATATTTAATTTTCCCTTAATTTACTTTCACACTGTTTTATTTATTCGTCTTTAGTTTAAAGTCACCATCCAATCAAACAACCAATCCGTTAGATACTTGTAAAAATTTGGCTTCATAAATTAATAGCTTAGGTATTAAGTCCTCGTGGGATCGATATAATTATTCTACTTGAACGAGACGTGCACTTGCGTTATACGTGTGTGATTACGCCGGTCAAGTTTTTGGTGCCGTTGTCGAAGACTTATTTATCTTTCACTATTAGTTTTGGGGTTAGATACCATTACTTGTTTCTAATTTCTTTTCACTTATTGTTTTTGTTTTCTTGTGATTCAGGTTTTCAGTCACTACATGAGAAGAACCAGAAGCTTTGAAATCCGTCCGCTTGACCTAAAAATTGAAAGAACTATCAGATAGTTGTGAAGGGAAAGGCGAGAAGGCCAAGAAGCACTGATCAACATGGAACCTGAACCTTTGGAGGTTGCACCACCAATTCCCATACGAGACAGAACCATTCCGGTGGTAGAAGGCTTCATTTCCTGTATTGTATTTCCTCCCTTACCAGCAAATGCATCTGACATCAAAACATGCATCCAGATGATACAACAATCAGTTCAGTTTAGGGGAAATGCAACTGAAGATCCTAATGCCCATATCAGAAAATTCCTGGAAGTTTGCGGCACTTTCAATTACAACTGAGTAGCTGAAGAATTAATGAGACTGTGTGTTTTCCCATATTCCTTGAAAGACAGAGCTAAGGCTTGGCTATATTCACTACCTGCAGGTTCCATCACAACTTGAAACACTCTAGCCACCAAATCCTTGCAAAGTATTTTCCACCAGCCAAATGTTCTAAGCTGAGGAATGACATTACATCTTTTGTACAACAAGACTCGGAATCCCTCTGCGAAGCTTGGGAAAGGTACAAAGATTTATTCCGGAAATATCCTCACCATGAGATTGCAAAATGTCTACAAGTCTAAACTTTCTATAATGAATTTCTGGAATAATGAGAACCACAATCGATGCTGCTGCTGGAAGAGCTTTAATGGCAAAATTAGAAGATCAGGCCTGAGATTTAATTGATGAAATGGCCAACAACAATTCATTATGGCCAACAGAAAGGAGCATGATCCAATGCATCGCAAGAATTTATGAAGTTGGAGCCAACACAGTAGTGAATGCCAAGCTGGATCTGATTTGCAAAAATCTGGAAACTCTTAACATGAAGGTTAATGATAGATCCACAAGTTCACCATATAGAGGAGCACCAGAATCAGAATTATTCAACCAACATGATGAGACGGTGAATTATGTCAACAATTTCAACAGACAGGGAAACAATCCATATTCTAACACCTACAACACAGGTTTGAGGAATCACCCCAATTTCGCATGGAGCAACAATTCAGGGAAAAAGAACAATCCACCACCCGGATTCCAACAACAGAATAAAGGCCAGGAGCATGAAAAAAAACCATGAATAACGGAAGTGCTAGCTTAGTTAAAAAAATATGATGCTATGTTTCAAAGCCAATCAGCTTTTATAAAGGCACTAGAAAATCAAATTGGACAATTGGCCAATGCTCAGAGTTACAGACCGCCAGGTAACCTTCCTAGCAAAACAGAACCAAATCCAAGGAACCGAGAGAATGAGCAATATCAAGCCATTACTTTGAAAAACGGTACAGAAATCAACAAAGATGTTGGAATCAAGAAGTCCATTGAAGAAGTTCCAAAAGAAGCAGTTCCACAGATGGAGGAAAAAGAAGCAAAGGAAAAAGATCAAGAAAGATTAACTCCACATCCACCTTTTCCACAACGTCTCCAGAAAAATAAACTGGACAAGCAGTTTGCTCGATTCTTGGTGGCATTCAAAAAGCTGCATATCAACATTCCATTTGCAGAAGCATTGGAAGAAATGCCCAACTATGTCAAATTCATGAAAGACATTTTGTCACAAAAGTGGAGATTGGGAGATTACGAGACAATAACATTGATAGAAAAATACAGCGCCATCATTCAGAGGAAACTTCCCCAAAGTTGAAAGATCCTGGCATTTTCACTGTCCCATGCACCATTGGAGAACATTACATCGGTAAAGCTTTATGTGATTTAGGTGCAAGTGTTAATTTGATGCCTTTTTCGATTTACAGGAAACTGCAGATTGGAGAAGCAATGCCCACCTCAGTCTCTTTGTAACTTGCTGATAGAACGATCGTATTTCCGAGAGGAGTAGTTGAAGATATGCTGGTCAAAGTCGAAAAACTCATTCTCCCAGCAGATTTCATTATCCTTGACATGGAAGAAGATAAAGATGTATCTATCATTATGGGGAGACCATTCTTGGCTACTGGTTGAACTGTTATTGATGTACAAATGAGAACTAACCATGAAAGTACAGGACCAAGAAGTTACCTTCAATGTTTTCAAAGCTATGAAATTCTCGAGTGATGAAAAAGAGGAGGAATGTTTCAGAATTGATATTGTAGATAGTATCATCCAGGCTACTGATGCACTGCCACTTTCCACGAATAAACTTGAAGCTTGCATCACCAACATGACTGACAGCGAGCTAGATGCTGAAATTCTGGAATATATCAACTATCTTGACAAACCATTTCACTTCAAATCGACACCACAAATGGAAAGTTTGGAACTACCGAAGAAAGAGCGAATCAAGCCCTCAATTGAAGAACCACCGCAGTTGGAGCTAAAGCTACTTCCGAGTCATCTCAGGTACGCATTCTTAGGAAACTCTTCTGAATTACTTGTGATTATTTCTTCGTCGCTAACATTGGAGCAGAAAGAAAAGTTATAGAGAGTGTTACGTGAACACAAGAAAGCCATTGGCTGGACTATAGCGGACATTCGAGGCATTAGTCCATCATTTTTCATGCACAAGATTTTGATGAATGACGAATACAAACCCACAGTGGAGCATAAACAGAGACTAAATCCAATCATGAAGGAGGTCGTGAATAATGAAATTATCAAATGGTTGGATGTCGGCATCATCTACCCCATCTCTAACAGCACGTGGGTGAGTCAAAGAAAGGAGGAATTACTGTAGTCACATATGAAAAGAATGAGCTGATTCCAACAAGAACAATGACTGGATGGAGAGTATGCATATATGGACTACAAGAAGCTGGACAAAACAACAAGGAAAGATCATTTCCCATTACCATTCATTGACCAGATGCTAGACAAATTGGCGGGACATGAGTTCTATTATTTTTTGGACGGATATTCGGGGTACAATCAGATTTCCATCGCCCTAGAAGATCAGGAGAATACCACATTTACATGTTTGTATGGTACTTTTGCTTTCCGCAGGGTGCCATTTGGACTATGTAATGCTCCTGCCACATTTCAACATTGCATGATGGCCATCTTCTCAGCGTACTGGAACAAAGTATGGAGGTTTTCATGGATGATTTCTCTATGTTTGGAGACTCGTTCAACCAATGCTTATAAAATCTGGAAAAAGGTGTTACAAAGATGTGAAGATACCAACCTGGTACTCAACTGAGAAAAATGCCACATCATGGTGCATGAAGGCATCGTCCTGGGACATCGGATCTCACAAAAGGAAATCGAGGTAGACAAAGCAAAGATCGAGACAAATGAAAAACTACCTCCACCAACAACTGTCAAAGGGATTCAGAGTTTTCTCGGACATGCAGGCTTTTACAAGAGATTTATCAAAGACTTCTCCAAGATTGCTAAACCTTTTTTGCAATCTGCTGGAGAAAGATATGCCTTTCAACTTCACCAAAGAATGCCACGAAGCTTTTGAGATCTTGAAATAAAAGCTGGTCTATGCCCCCATCCCAGTAGCACCAGACTGGACCCTTCCATTTGAAGTGATGTGCGATGCTAGTGATTTTACTGTAGGAGCAATTTTGGGACAACGCAAAGTAAATTTTTTTCATACTATTTATTACTCCAGCAGAACTCTGAATGAAGTTTAACTCAACTACACAACCACTAAAAAAGAGTTGCTTACAGTTGTGTTCGCTTTTGATAAATTCCGCTTTTACCTGCTGGGTCCCAAAGTGGTGGTCTACACAGATCATTCAGCAATCAAATACCTGATCGCGAAGAAAGATGACAAACCCAGATTGATCTGTTGGGGGCTTCTACTATAAGAATTTGACATGGAGATCCGAGATAGGAAATGGACTGAAAACCAAGTGGCAGATCACTTATCAAGGCTCGAGAATGGAGAAACAACTGGCAATGAACTGACAATCAAAGAAACTTTTCCAGATGAACAGCTATTTGCCATGAAACAACATGATGTCCCTTGGTATGCTGACTATGTCAACTACATAGTATCTGGAAAATGGCCGTTGGAATGGACACATCAGCAATGAAAGAAGTTCTTCATGGAAGTCAAGCACTATGTATGGGATGAGTCGTACCTATTCAAACGCTGTATTGATCAATTACTGAGATGTTGTGTTCCACATGAGGAGGTCAATAGTGTCCTGCAGCATTGTCATTCATCACCATACGGCGGACACTTCAGCGTAGATAAAACTACAGCCAAAGTCCTAGGTTTGTTCTGGCGCACTTTTCTTAAAGATGCTTACTTATTTGCTCTTCAATGTGACAGGTGCCAGAGAACAAGAAATATTTCGAAGAGAAATAAAGGACCTATGCAAAACATTCTCGAAGTGGAGATATTTGATGTATCTGGGATTGATTTTATGGAACCCTTTGTTCCATCATTCAGAAACCTGTACATACTAGTTGTAGTAGACTACATCTCCAAATGGGTTGAAACAATTGCGCTGCAATCAAACAATTCAAAAGTGGTGATAAAATTCCTTAAAAAGAATATTTTCACTCGCTTCGGAACACCTCGGGCAATTATCAGTGATGGAGGCACACATTTTTGCAACATATATTTTGATGCACTCCTATTCAAATATGGAGTTACTCATAAAGTTTCCACTGCCTACCATCCACAGTCAAATGGACAGGTTGAAGTTTTAAACAAGGAGATCAAAAGAATCTTGGAGAGAACTGTTGGATCAACAAGGAAGGACTGGTATGAAAAACTGGATGACGTATTATGGGCCTACCGGACAGCTTACAAGACACCTATTGGTATGTCCCCATATCGAATGGTGTTTGGGAAAACGTGCCATCTGCCAATGGAGCTTGAACATAAGGCTTACTGGGCACTGAATAAGTTAAATCTTGATCTACAAGCAGCAGTAGAGAAAAGACTCCACCAACTCAACGAATTGGAGGAATTTCGCCTACAAGCTTCTGAGAATGCCAAACTATACAAAGAAAAGATGAAGAAATGACATGATAAAAAAATAGTATGCAGACAACTGGAGCTAGGGCAGCAGGTGTTGTTATACGATTCACGGTTAAAACTTTTCCCTGGAAAGCTGAAATCAAAGTGGTCAGGTCCATTTGTAATTACTCAGGTGTTACCCTATGGAGTTGTTGAGATATACAGCCCCAAGTCCAACAACACATTCAAAGTTAACAGTCAGCGTGTCAAGCACTACTAGGGAGAATCATTTGAGTGACAAAAAGAAAATGTCACACTTTCAGATCCAGCCTAAACGTTCGGGCAGTCATGTCTAGCTGACGATGTTAAACTTAGCGCTAGCTGTTGGGTTTTCTAGGTCAAACCAAGATCAATTAAGCAAGAAATCATGTGAATACAACAAAGTAAGAATGCAGAAAATACTCACTTTGATCGGATTTTGGATGCGTTGAACACAAAAAAAATTCTTCCTTGATGAATTTGGCCAAGCTCCTTTCTTTGAATTGAAATCCAAGCTCCAAGCTTTGTTGTTGATTCCAGGCTCAAGGATTGGTTTCCCTATCACCTTTGAATGAATCATTTAAGTGCTAGTTTTGGAAATTTTGCTACAAAATTTCCTTGTTCTTCCTAGTGACTCTCGACCAAAAGGAAAAATTGAGAGAAAATTGGCTCAAAGCCCTGAGTGAGAGAGAGAGGTGAGATGAAGTGTGTTGGTTGTTTTTTGATTTCAAAAATCAAAAGTAAAAGATATACCAAAATTGGTATATGTCCATCACCTTTTAACATTGTGTGAATAACAAGCAACCTTCATTTCATTCACTAACTTCCACCACCAAAAAGGTGAATGAATGACTAGTGATGTGAGATGTGATGTGACATGTGGGCCCAACTTGATTCAAAATCCGAGTGGGCCCGCAACATATCCCGGGCTTGAATTCGCTAATTCCAAATTAACGAATTGTAGGACACAGAAATCGACGATGTTGTTCCAGGCTCGCGGCCTGGTTGGGAGTACGGAGTAGCCCGCGGGGGAACTAAATCGGAGAAATAAAATGGAGTCGCCACCCAGTGTGAACTGGGAAAATGATTTAAGGCCGCACTCACCCCTCGCAAGAGAAGACCTCAAACCGTTGGGTTCAGAATAGTCCCTTACTTATGCCACTTGTAATGAAAGGATTTGTGTTATAATATAACCGAGTCTACGCAAGGACAACCCACATCTAAGTTCGCATATAACCTATGTCTAAGTAAATAAATGAACATATTAAATAAATAAATAAATACGGAAAGATAAATAAACAATAACGGTAAAAGCATAAATATTAAAAGAGCTAACTAAGCATATGATGGGGAAAGAAATAACTAAGGAAACAAACATGCATAAAATATGATGAAGGGATATGTCCAGTGCGTGCAAGTTCGTGTAGCGTTCGTAAACGTGTTCGAATGGTAAACAGAATGCACGCATTCGAGTAACGTTTTATAATGCATTCGAATGGTAAACATAATGTATGCGTCCGAGTAGCATTTGATAACACATTTGAACGAGACGAGGCAGGATGCATATGTTCGTGTAGCGTTTGATAACGCGTTCGAACAGAATCACAAAAAAAAAACGATACCTCTAATCACATAAACACCTAAATCATGCATAAAATCACATAAACACCTAAATCATGTATAAAAAAGAACATACTAAACAATTAAATCATGCATAAAGGAAAATAACATACTAAACGATTAAATCAAGAATAAATATGAGATTGGATGAAACGAAATATGTGTGTCTCTCAAGCGGTACGTGGCATTGTATCCCGAGTGCAGACCGCACTACCGTCCATTCAGATTCGGCTACCAAATTTACGTCTGGGTTTCCATATGATATACTGCAAGAGAGAACACATATTCCATTCATCCGGAAGTCATATCATACAACAATCCACAATACTCATGCGAAATAAAGTAAGAAAATAAATAAAAATAAATGAGAATAAATAAAAAGGGTACCCTCAGGTCTAACCTCTTAAGTCGTCTCTCGGAAGTGCGCTACGCGGTTGTCGGAAGGGTTGATGCTCCGCAACTCCTCCGGTTAACTGGTTCAACATTTTCATTCGCTATTTCGCTGTTTGGGCTGCTATTTTGCTCCATTTTATGACTGTCTCTGGTCACGGTTTTAGCTTACTATTTTACGGTAATTAGGGGCTGTTTTCAGTGCAGTTTTCGGTGGTCAGTGACTGTGTTTTCAGTGCAATTTTCGGTGGTCAGGGGGGGTGGGTTTTCAGTGTATTTTTCGTTGGTCTTAAGGGTGTTGTGTGGACTGTTTCAATGGGTAATTGTGCGCTGAAGGCATGCTTGCCAGGGGGCTAATTGTGCGTTGAAGGCAGGTTGGTCAGAGGCTGGTGGCATTGATTTGAGGCTTGCTGTTTTGGTGATGGTGTTTCACGGTTTTGGAAGGGTTTCGAGGGCTGTGTTGTGCGACAGTGTGAAGGCAATTTGGGAGGCTTTAGGCGTGAATGGACCAGACTTCTAAGGTTGGTTTAGGCTTCTTTTTATAGGCAAAGGTTAGGGTTATCCTTGTTTGAATAGGGAAAGGATTTTATAATTATGGGGGTATCTTCTTAATTAGTATGTGATAAGGAAAAATCTATTTAATTAGGGATGTGATTTAATTTGATTTGATTTGATCTCTTTCAATTAGGAATATGATTTAATTTGATTTGATTTGATTTGATTTCTTTAATTTGGGAAGGTGATTTGTCTTGATTTTAGCATGTGTTTAATGTGTTATTTTATTATTTTGGATATGTTTGGGCGTGCATTAGGTCTTTTGGGCGTGGGCTTGGTCTATTTTGGTGGGCTTGGAGTGTGGCTTGGTGGTGTGTGGGCTTGGTGAGTGACTTGCGGGGTTTGGGCTAAGGATGTGTTTTAAAACAGAGGTCCAACAAGCAAAACTCGAAGCTAAGCAAGCGAATTAAATCCAACAAAGTGTCAATTTCTGACTCTTCCCTTTCGACGTCCGTTTCCCGCGACTTCCACAACTTAAAGAGTAGTGCCTCAATTTGAGACTCATCATCGGGACTTATATGCAAAAATACAGTGCCTATTATAACCCAAGCGCACGTATCGTTCAAGTAGTATAAAAATATCGATCCCATGAGGACTTAATTCCTACTGTTGTTATTAATTATTGATACTATTTATTTACAGGTATCTAATTATAGGGAGAAGAGAATGATTGTTTTTGTTGGTTGAATGTGGATTTGCTAATTAAAATAAAAAAAATAAACAAAAGAAAATACTAAGGAAAATAACAAAAGACTCAAAGATCTAGGGTTGTGAATCTTTCTAATATCTTTTAAAAGATGAAGTGATTATTTTATGTTTGTGTAATAAATCGGTTTACTGACCTAGAACACGAAATTATGCGAAAGCCTCTGTCGATGGTCAGACGCAAATACCCAGTTTAACCCAATAGAACCATATGTCTATGTCAACCAAATTACCTAGATTCATTAAGTTTAAGTTCCAATTATGGCTACCCCCGCCCGACAGGTATATGTCTATCCTGTAAGGAAATCTATTAAAGGGTTATCTATCCTCAAGGAAGATCGTGGGCTATTAAGACAAAGGCTGAAACCTAAATTCATTTGTCAAGTTTATTTTAGATTTACCACATCAATCTTATTGGTGATCAGACAACAAGAAGCATTAAGCTTAAAACTTAATAAGTAAACCTTTAAAATACCCAAACTATAAAATAACCCCTTATAAATCGGTGATATTAGAATTCATCACAATCCTCGATAACTAACTTAGTTACGACACATAACTAGGGCTAGTAAGAACTTCAATAAAATAAAAGACATAAAGTAAAATGCTGAAAAGTAAATTGCTGAAAAGTAAATGACGGAAAGTAAATGCTGAAATTAAATACTGAAAAGTAAATGCTGAATGTAAATTACTGAAAAGTAAATGCTGAAAGTAAATTGCTGAAAGTAAATTGCTGAAAAGTAAATGCTGAAAGTAAATTGCTGAAAAGTAAATAAAATAAAAGTACAATAAAAGAAAATGCTGAGGTAAAATGATCCACTTTTATTACTTCTATTTTAGATATCTCCCTTAATATAATATATTAACTTTGCATGATAATTACCAACCAGCCATATAGGCGGTATCCAGATTAAGTCAAATTAATAATTAATTACCAACCGACCAATCGGGCGGTATCCAGTTTAGTCAGGTTAAAACCAATTTAAATAATTACCAACCGACCAATATGGCGGTATCCTCGTTAAGTCTGGTTTTAACTAGTTTATATATTATAATGAAGGGAGATTAATCTAAATATTAGTAATAAAAGTTTTACCATTTACCCCAGCAAAGGGGAGATACTTCCTCATTATTGAAAAGTAAAAATTGAAAATTAAAGAAAGAAAAGTATTGTGCGTAAAAGTAAATTACGGAAAGTAAAAATTGAAAAGTAAAGAAAAGAAAGTGTGAAAGCGGAAATTAATTACTGAAAGCTGTAAATAAACAAACAAGATACAATCTTCTTAGTATTCTTAAGGAATTCCTTAGAAGAAAGTATGAATTTACAAATGAAATGGCTTGGTATTTATAGGCAAAATTTTACCTCCATCAAATCATCCATCAAATTCGTTATTAATTGCTCCACTAATTGCTCCACTAGTTGCTCCACCAAATCCATTATTAATTGCTCCACTAATTGCTTATCATGTTTGGTGGTGATTTGATAATTTTTATTTTTTATTTATTAATTTATTTTTTTGCTTTGAAAATGATTGAAAGTGACTTTAATAATTACACACAACACATTTCTGGATGGTTCATCAATTTCGGGCATGCAATATTCATAATTAGAAATTATTTTATCTTTCAAAGTTTTAGATCTTTGAGTCTTCTTTAATTTGGAACTTGAATCAGCTCAATCCGATATCGGAGTAAAACGTTATGCCCAAAATACGATAGATACGCAAAACTGGAATTTCCAAAACTGCACTTTGTTGAAACGCCTTTCAAGTTTCCAATCTCCAAAATTAATATGTCAAGTCCAATTTTTGCCCTTATTTGACCCACATTTCGTCCTTAATGATTTCATTGGGTCCCAATATTATTTTATCTGTAAAATAAACTAAAACACATCAAAACTTCATCAAACCCAAAAAACTAAACAAAATATTAAGTAAAAGGGGCGGTAAATATTGATATATTTTCCGCTGATCACACCCCCAAACCTAACATTTTTCTAGTCCTCGAGCAAAATAACAAAATAAAATACAAGAAATAATTAAAATTAAACTAAGCCACTTTCTTAGGGATCACGGTTGCATTTAGCATATGCAACAAGCCTTTAAACCCCTAGGTGTCCCTAGTGGAGGAGTTGTAGTCTCGTGAGGGTTTACAGCAATGATACCTACAAACATGTTACAAAAGTAAAAATGTAGTGAAACTAATGCACACAAAATAAAAAAGACAAGCGAAAAGAGAATAAAGAAGTTAGTGACTAATCAGGTTAAACTTCTACTCCAAGTTACTAGTTGTTTTCTTTCCTTCTAAATTACCGAATAAGTAAATTCTCCTATTATATTTACCATTCTCCATATATACAGCCGAAAAAATATTAAATAACTCATTTTTGCCCACAACAGTCACAAGTGCAGTTGATAAGAGAGTAATATTTTTGTCCTAAAGTTTTATCAGAATTCACGCATTTTGTAGCAATAGAATAATTTTTCTGATTTTTCTCTTTGATTTTTGATTTTTTTTTATTTATATACAATATATTCCATCTATGTAGCGAGTGTTGGGTCGGTGGCTCCCAAACCAGTTGGCTTTAGGGCACCAGGTGTTAAGACACCCCTACATACTTAATTACTCAGACTTCAGATATATATATTTTTACAGCATCTTTGATCCATGTAGCGAGCATTGGGCCAGTGACTCCCAAACCAGTTGGCTTTAGGGCACTAGGTGTTAAAACACCCTTACAGACTTAATAACTCGGATCTCAGATGTTTTTATTTTTACTCCATCACTTTTTGAGATGTTTCCTCCAATTAAACTAGAGCACTGAATATCACAAACTTTTCAATTTTAGCTCATGTCCGTATGTTACAATGCATGTTGATAATATCTGCTAACTGAGCATATGAAGATCCATTTTAGTCAGTTTTATGGAGAATTTACAAATTAAATAATTTAAAATGAAATAAACAAAAACTAACTTGTTTCAAAAATGGTTTGAGATACGTCTCATGAGTAAAAACTCCTTACTCAGCTATCTCTTACCAATTTTACATTTTTAGTCAAAAAAAAATGTTTTTGAAATTTTCAAATAAAATTTCAATTTTTTTGTATTTTTCGAAAAATTTTCGATTAAAAATAAAATCAACACACAAACTAAAAAATAAGGTACTGATCAACTAATTCCCTCCCCCAAACCTAAATGAGACATTGTCCCCAATGTTTTAAACAATAGAATAAGAGTTTAGAAGATAATACCTGGTTAGCTGAAATTCTACAGGAAAAATTACCGATTAAGATCTATGTCCAATTTACGCTTCTTACCACGATCGCTATCTGACCAGCTCAACTTGGAAAGAATGAGGTCGATTTTTGGTTCAAAAGCTATGACTTGGTCAATTAATTCTTCGGCCTTAGTTGTAGTCAGGAAAATATCATGTACTGATTTTGTGACGAACTCATGTCTTTTGGCTTCCGCAAGAAATACAAACAAGAAATCGAAAAGATGTTCAATGTTGAGTAATCCAATGGGCTTCCGATGAATGTTCAAGTGCGCCCATGATGCCACTGTGAATATTTCTTCAAATGTTCCGAGCCCACCTGGTAAAGCAATAAACCCATCAGCAGTATTGACCATTTCAAGGATTTGTTCAGACATCCCCGAGACAATACGTTCATCTCCATTTGTTTTTTCGATTATATGTTCGTCCGCCAAAGTTTTTGGAATGATTCCCAAAACATGACCGCCACCATCCTGAACGGCTTTTGAAATGCTTCCTATTAATCAAAGATTGCCACCGCCATATACTAGGTGAATATTTCATTCTGCTATGACTCTCCCCAATTCCTTTGCAGCCTCAATGAATTTTGGTTTATTACCATAATTGGATCCACAGAAAACACAAATTCGCTTGACTCGCTGCTGTGAAGTTGCTTCCATTTTCTTTCTCTTATTTGGATGTATATCTGGATGTGTCGAAGAAAGAAATGTAGAGCTGAATTTATAGAACCTGAAAATGGGTGAGTAATAATAGCACTAGTACCTGCCAAATGACAATTATTAGATGAGCGTTAAAATAAATCGTGAAAAATCAAAAAGTATAGATCTTGTCGGCGAAAATAAAAGAAAATAACAAAAGAAAAGCAAATCAAAGCAATTATTAAGGCAATAAAATTGTGTACGCAATACGCCACTAGCTTAGTATAAATTCATAAGGATGCGTCTCAAGAATTCATTCTTTACTCAGCCATCACAAATGAATTAGCTCTCTTCTTTCTGATTGCCAAACACCATTCCTTCTATCTTAAAATGCTCAGTTTGTGCTTTTCCCTACAAAAATAACACACAAAATTAAAAACTCTACAACATGTATACACAAAATATAAAAATAGAAATTACAACAAAGTGCATGGGTTGCCTCCCTGCTCATGCTAATTTTTTTATCTTTAGCCAGACGTGACTGAAATCTATCTGTCAATGAGGTTTCAGCATCGTTTTGGATGTCCTATTAAAGACATTCCCATGTGCGTTGCTTTTGAAGGGTCTCTTCCAACGGTAAGGTGGTAAAAAGAATTTTGTCCCATTCAGTGCTTGTGCCACTATTTTAACCTTTATTGCTCCAGTGGTTCCTGAAAAGAAAGAAATAAAATCAGGAGGTCTCGTATGGTGCTTGACTTGGAATGGAAGTTCCATTGTGTCAAGCTTCTGAGTGATATCTTTGATTTGTACTCCCCTAAACAGTGATGTTTCGCCTGAATGTTCTGGATCTTTAATAAGTTCAGACATTTGTTCCTCCATTTGCTCTATTTCTTGCTCCATCTTTTCTTCACAGATGAATTTTAAAATTTCCGTATTCAATTCTTCATCTGTCATCTGTGAAATGCATGCTCCATAAGTGTCAATCTGATGATGTAAGGTTATGTCTGTTTTCAGGTCTTCATCCCCTGATCTGAGTGAAATGATTGGCTCATGTAGATCTTCTTCAAATATTTGTGCAATGGAAGCTCCAAGATCTTCATTTGGAGGATAGAAAGTTTCATCCTCCTTTGTTGGTGCAGTTGGTACAAATAGCTCAGCTTATTCATCCTCGTCAGACTCAGAAGAATAATAAAAATCAAATTGAGACTTTGTTGGTTCAGGCTCCTGAACTGATACCTCTGATTCTTGATACTGCTCAGCTTCGTCCTCTGTTATGATGTCATGATGAATCTCAGGATATTCGAAGGCTTCTTCAGTATTATTTGAATTTGCTCCATGAGATATGTGATTAGGGTTATCTGTTAATTGTCTAACTTGATCTGTCATCCTTTGTATAGATGCCGCTTGACTCTGAATTTGTGCATCAAATTGAGCTTCCCGTTCCTCGAACCAATCTTTGAGCATGTGAATCAACTGATCTTCCTCTGATGGTTCTGGTTCTTGGTGAAGATCGTAGATGGATGGTGGATAAGATGGAAAGTATGATGGTTCTTCATACCATGAAGGATTTTGATAGCTCTGCCACCCTGGATTGTAGTTGTACTCACAATGATCTCTCTGGTGGTTACCATTACATATGTCACATCTTCCTGTTGCATCGTGTTGAGCAAATATGGTATTGCTTGGTTCTGGCATCCAATGATAGTTGTTGGGCTGGACAACAGTCTTCAGAAAATTGGATTGTTGCTCCCAAATTTGGGGTGTATCTTCTTCTAGTAAAGCTCATAATCTTTCAATCTCCCAATAATGTTCCATTTTTCAATCACCTGAAAACAAAAGAAAGAAATAAAAATTACAGATAAAAATAAAGAAAATGGATACAAGTAAATTAGATAGCTTTAAAATTAATAACTCAAGAAAAATAGGTCCCCGGCAACGGCGCCAAAAACTTGACCGGCGTAAACACACACGTATAACGCAAGCGCACGTATCGTTAACCAGTGCGTGCGCGTTTGTGTAACATTCGTAAATGCATTCGAACGTTAAACAAAATGCACACGTTCGAGTAGCGTTTGATAATGCGTTCCAACGGTAAATAGAATGTATGCATATGAGTAGCATTTGATAACGCATTCGAACGAGACAAGGCAGGATGCATACGTTCGTGTAGCGTTTGATAACGCGTTCGAACATAATCACAAAAAAAAAAATGATACCTCTAATCACATAAACACCTAAATCATGCATAAAATCACATAAACACCTAAATCATGTATAAAAAGGAACATACTAAACAACTAAATCATGGATAAAGGAAAAATAACATACTAAACTATTAAATCAAGAATAAACATGAGATTGGATGAAATGAAATATGTGTCTCTCAAGTGGTACGTGGCATTGTATCCCGAGTGCAGACCGCACTACGTCCATTCAGATTCGGCTACAGAATTTACGTCCGGGTTTCCATCCGATATACCGCAAGAGAGAACACATATTCCATTCATCCGAAAGTCATATCATACACCAATCCACAATACTCATGTGAAATAAAGTAAGAAAATAAATAAAAATAAATGAGAATAAATAAAAAGGGTGCCCTCAGGTCTAACCTCTTAAGTCGTCTCTCGGAAGTGCGCTACGCGGTTGTCAGAAGGGTTGATGCTCCGCAACTCCTCTGATTCACTGGTTCAACATTTTCCTTCGTTGTTTCACTATTTGGGCTGCTGTTTTGTGACTGTCTCTGGTCACGGTTTTGGGTTACTATTTTGCGGTAATTAGGGGCTGTTTTCAGTGCAGTTTTCGGTGGTTAGGGGCTGTGTTTTCAGTGCAATTTTTGTGTTCAGGGGTGGGTTTTCAGTGCAGTTTTCGGTGGTCTTAAGGGTGCTGTTTAGAATATTTCAGGGGGTAATTATGCGCTGAAAGCAGGCTGGTCAGGGGGCTAATTGTGCGTTGAAGGCAGGTTGGTCAGGGGCTGGTGGCGTTGATTTGAGTCTTGCTGTTTTGGTGATAGTGTTTCACGGTTTTGGAAGGGTTTTGAGGGTTGTGTTGTGCGACAGTGTGAAGGCAATTTAGGAGGCTTTAGGCGTGAATGGACCAGGCTTTTAAGGTTGGTTTAGGCTTCTTTTTATAGGCAAAGGTTAGGGTTATCCTTGTTTGAATAGGAAAAGGATTTTGTAATTATAGGGGGTATCTTATTAATTAGTATGTGATAAGGAAAAATCTATTTAATTAGGGATGTGATTTAATTTGATTTGATTTGATCTATTTCAATTAGGAATATGATTTAATTTGATTTGATTTGATTTCTTTAATTTGGGAAGGTGATTTGTCTTGATTTTAGCATGTGTTTAATGTGTTATTTTATTATTTTGGATATGTTTGGGCGTGCATTAGGTCTTTTGGATGTGGGCTTGGTCTATTTTGGTGGGCTTGGTGTGTGGCTTGGTGGTGTGTGGGCTTTGTGTGTGACTTGCGGGGTTTGGGCTAAGGATGTGTTTTAAAACAGAGGTCCAACAAGCAAAACCCGAAGCTAAGCAAGCGAATTAAATCCAACAAAGTGTCAATTTCTGACTCTTCCCTTCCGACGTCCGTTTCTCGCGACTTCCACAACTTAAAGAGTAGTGCCTCCATGTGAGACTCATCATCGGGACTTATATGCGAAAATGCAGTGCCTACACGAATTTTTCGTTGCGACGTAATGAAATCAATTTTAATTAAATAATTATGCCTAGCAAAATTACTATACACGTCGCTAGCGAATTAATTCTAAATTAACTCGTTCACCCGAATTAAAATTTAATTTTAATTCCGTGTCGAAATCTAATTTCGTTTAATATATCGACTATATTATTTTATTAATTAATTCCAAATTAATCATTCTCTCTCTTTAAATAGAATTTTATCCCAGATAAAATCTCTCCGCAATTATCTTAGATTAATTTTCTCTCTCTCTATAATTAATCCCATATTAATTATGTGCGAGTCATACGTCACCGGTGAATCTTCGGGAAGCGACCCATGAGATCCCTAGATCTGTTGGCAGTAAATCCGGTCATCGGAGTATCCGAATACGTGCGTACCTAGTACCACGTTCTTACCGATTTACAAGACATGGTTGGCTTCTAGCAAAGCACCGTGCCTACCCAATTCTCCAGAAATATTCTTTTAAGGAATATGTAATCTGTATCAGGCGTAGTATACGTAGTATTGCGTATTGCGATCCAGTATCGGATATCACATGCTAGGCTTGGGGCTGGAATTGTGTCTGCCCCGTACGAAGCATATATCAGATCTCTGGTAACTAGTTTCTATAATCGAATAAACATGATCTAGTCATATTATCCCAATAGCTGTAGCATACAAGAGTACCAGTTCCTTATCCTACGTGATCATCATCTCCATATAACTGAAGTGATACTTCCATCTTGACATCACACCCAATACACTACGATTCTCAATATACCTAGAAGAGGCATACACAGAACCTGTTAAAGCCCCGAACGACCAAAACCAAAGTATATTGATTGTCTCAAGTATTAGCGATGTAAGTCTCAGGTTAAGACCAAATACACCTACCCTGATTGGCACTTCCATAGACACATAGTCATACTACCAATGGAATTCCGAGGGGTCTATCCAGAGCGAAGCTATTTCCGTACCATCGGCAAACACAGCCTCCTATCACACTTGCATAAGTATCCAATACTTAAATATATGAGAACTATGCCGTTATGCTCCCACAATGCGCACAAGTGCAATACTATGTCTATTCCGCATTATCGATGTCCAATATCGATAATACTATGACTAAGGATATTTTAATGATTAAACCTTAGTGGATTAATATTGTCTCATATCTTATTAATCTAAAACTAATCATATGGACTTTTATCATTTATATATCCCGATAATCCAATTACAAATGATAAAAGAGTAATTTCCTTTGTCACATAGTTAATTTGTACAATAACACCATGTTCTGTACAAATAGTGATGTTATGAGTCATAATTGTCCAACAATCTCCCACTTGGCCTATAGCCAATCACTCAAGTGTCATACACCTGAACTATGTATGTGTCGCTCAGACATCTGCTGAGAAACTGCTTTCGTCAGCGGATTTGTAATATTATCATCTGATGCGATTTATTCGATCATCACATCGCCACGATGTACGATCCGACGAATCCGATGAAATAGTTGAAGTATATACTTGGATCGTTGATGAGACCATTAATTCTTTAGCCTGTGTTGCAACCTAGCCTTAGCTGCTAATAGAACTACTCCTAATCTAATTAGGAATTTTATAGATCCAAAATTGCTTCTTTTGCTGCCTCAGCTGCAACAATATTCCACTTTTATTGTTTATTCAGTAACAGTATCTCGCTTGAAGATTTCAGCTCACTGTTCCGTTATTCAAACTATATAGTACCCTTATTACGACTTGTAGTCGTTTTTGTTGGTTTGGAAGCTTGCAACGGTGAACCCAGTCACTTCAAGTTCTCCTTCTGCATAGCTTAAGAAAACATCCTTAGTTCATATAAGATATTTAAGGATGTTCTTAATATCAATCCAGTGACTATCACTTGGATTGGCTTGATTGTGACTCCATATGCTCAAAGCATATGAGACACCAGGTCGCGTACATTTCTTTCAATGTACGAGTTATTGGAGAGTGTCAACAACATTTAGATCTATCCCATTAGATCATTATTCCTAGAATAAAGGTTGTTTCTCCCAAGTAGTCTACAAATAAATTATTTTTTTTTATGTAAGCTAAGCTTTCACTGATTGTATTATGGGAATATCATTTCCAAGAGATGATATATCATCATTATTTAGGACAATCACTGTCAGTGCACTCCCACTAACCTCCTTATATACACAAGAATCATTTTTGTTTTGAATTAAATCATATACCATTATAATTACATCAAAACGATAGTTCCAAGAACGCAATGCTTGCTTCAATCCATAAATGGATCGAATTAACTTGCAAACCTTGTTTGCATGCTTTGGCATGACAAAACCGTTAGGATGTTTATAAACATCCTCCAAAAGGTTTCCGTTGAAGGAAAGCGGTTTTGATGTTCAGCTACCATATTTCATGAATGAAACATGCAGTATTAGCAAGCATTATCCAAATGGATTTAATCATGGCAACGAGTAAAAGGTTTCTTTGTAATCGACACAATGTTGATAACGATACCTTTTCGCTACAAGCCTAGCTTTGTACGTTGGTATGTTGCCATCCATGTATGTCTTCCTTGAAGACTTATATAGTACCAATAGGCACAATGCCTTCAGGTACATCAACCAGTGTCTAAACTTTGTTGGTATACATTGAATCCATTTCGGACATCATGGCACTTTGCCATAATAGGGAGTAGATAACTTGTATCACTTCCTCATATGTAGTCGGTTTGTCTTTCTCAATAAGATTGACATCTTTACGAGGTGAGATCAGAAACCTATATCTTCCAGATTGTTTTCTGACTCTCTCCGACTTATGCGGTTCTTGTGTATTCGAAGATTTTGGTACAATTTCATCCCTGATGAACTGTTTGTGTTCCGTTAAGGAATCGGTGCCTAGAATAGTATTACTCCGATTTTCATCGAGTTTTACTTTTCTTCCACTTACCACTCCATATAGGTATTCCTTTTAGGAAAACCGCATGGAGAGCAACAATTAAATTGTTCTCTTGTGAGTTGTATAAGTACTATACTTTGGTTACCCTAGGATAACCCACAATTAGGAAGTTATCTGATTTGGGTTATAGTTTGGTATCATCCAAACATATGCCTAGCATTCCCAAATCTTCAGGAATGAGAAAACCCGGTTTCTTTCATGTTCATATCTAATATGAAGTCTGTCAAATAGATTTTCATGGAACCTTATTCAAAATAAGTATTGCACAGTTTAATGTGTATCCCTTGAAGGAAAATGGTAGCTCAGAGGGACTCATAATTAACCTTACCATGTCCAACAAAGTTCGGTTTCTCTGTTCGGACACACCGTCAAATAAAAGTGTTCCGTGAAGAGTCCACATTGAAAGAATACTATACTCTTTCAAATAGTCGAGAAACTTATTGCTTAAGTATTTTCACCATGGTCCAATTGTGATGTTTTAATACTCTTGCCTGTCTGTTTTTATACTTCGTGTCGAAACTCTTTGAATTTATCAAAAGTTTCTGAATTATGTTTCACAAGAAACACATAACCATAACGCGATGCCACTTCCGTAAAGGTTACGAAGTATTCATATCCACCTCTAGCCTAGCTAGACATAAGCCCACATACGTCACTATGAACGAGGGCTAACAGATCGGTGGCACTCGTACTGTTACCAAGTAAAAGGTGTTTTAGGCACTTTGCCTAATAAACAGATTCGTAGACATCATTTGAATAGAATCAAATCCATCCTAGTATCCACTCTTCGAAAGTGTGGATATACGAGTCTTGTTAATGTGTCCCAGACAACAATGCCACAAATAAGTCTTATCTGATTAATTCAGTTTGAGCTATTTGTTTGTCATGTTATACGTTTGAGATTCATTTATATTCAAATATAAATACTGTTATTCACATCTAATGTGTTTATCTCAATATCATCTTTATAAAATAAAACACTTAGTGTTCTAGAATATAAGGTATACCCGCAACGGGTTAAACTTAGATATAGAGATAATGTTTCTAGTCAAACTAGGTACATTAAAACAGTTTCCTAAATTAAGTACATACCCAAAGGGTAGTTCCTAAACTTAGGTTTCTACGGTTAAAACATCGACTGTTTTCCCGTTTTCGACTCGCAGGTTGATCTCAATTGAAGTCAGTATCCTGCTAATCAGCAGATTCTGCACATCAGTACATATTTTATGTACCACATCTAGTATCAAAAATCCAATTTTGAAACTAATAGTGAACATGTTTATTACAAACATACTGAAGTCGGAGCCTTGCCCGTATTCTCTTCCTTCATGTCTGCCTT
>SKCR01055020.1:0-29447 GCA_019454045.1 Zanthoxylum bungeanum | reverse complement strand
ACCCAATACTCAAAAACGGAAATTTTTTTATCAAAAATTCAGATTTCTTCATAATTACCGAATGACCCCTGAAAGTTTGCATTTTGTTCATATTGGTCCTCAAATTGTCAAATATAATTTTAAGTGATTCCAAATCAATCCCAAAATGATTTATACATGTCCAATACATCAAAATACAAATTGCAACACCAAACCACTAAAAAATTCAAATTGCTGAGAGGTCTTTGAATTTTCCAAGTTTTGCAATTTGGTCTAATCTTGTTCAAAACAAGTCAAGATGAAATCCAATCATCACCAAATTTAATATACATCATCTAAACATCATTATACAACACATATATGGAAACCCCAAATTTGGAAAGGGTTAAGAACCCTAATTTCACAAATTCTTCATATCGAACAAATTAACCAAAATTAAACAAATTCAACACTTTAATTCAATCCGCTACCACACCAAATAAGTCTCACCTATTTAGAACAACACAAGAAAAATTATAGGTCATCAATAAGTGGCCTTATACAACACATATATGGAAAACCCCAAATTTGAAAAGGGTTAAGAACCCTAATTTCACAAATTCGTCATATCGAACAAATTACCAAAATTAAACAAATTCAACACTTTAATTCAATCATCTACCAAACCAAATAAGTCTCACCTATTTAGAACAACACAAGAAAAATTATAGGTCATCAATAAGTGGCCTAACAACTCTAGAATGACAACTTGATTATCAAATATTCAAAAGAAAGCTTATAAACTCATTTCAAGCTAACTTTGTTAATCATACTGCAAACATCTTTCAGACAAGTTCCCAACCATTCAATTACATGCTTAAAGAGCAGAGAAAATTCTAAGCAACAAATGTTGAAGCCTAGAAACATAGAAACAATTTTCTAGTTGAAAAAATTTAGAAAAACTTACAAAATTCCCAACTTTGCTAAAGTTTTTCCTTTTGTTCTTCAACTTTCTCTCAAACTTTTCTTTGTAATATTTTGGTGGCTTAACCTAATGAAAGAAAAATGAAACAAAGTAAGATATACTCCCTCCATTCATGGCCGAATTTTGGGAATGAAAAAATATCTAGATATTTTTTTGTTTCAATTTAATAAGCTTAGTTTACTTGTTGTAATTGATCACTACAATATTTAATGTATTACAACAAGTCAAACCAATCGAATAAAAGCCATTTCCTAATTTAATCATAACTAAATATATTTATATTTATATTTACTCTAATTATTTAACAATTAAATAATTATTTAACTACAAATATTTTAAATAAATGTATTATATTTAATTTAAATACTCAAATAAATATATATTAATGATATATGTCAAATATCGTAATTTGACATTTAATTTATATGTATTTAATAAAATCATTCTTTAAATAAAAATTCATATTAATTAGGAAATTACCATTATGTCCATTTGCGTGTATCTTTCGTTTAACCGTTAAACGATTTATAAATAATCAATATTATTCATAAAAGTTGCCTTAATGCCCTACGAGTATATTTCATTAGTGGGACTCTCTAGGTTCAGACATATCTGTCACGAAATCCAATTTCATGTCCATAATCTACTCACCCGTAAATTATGATGAATATAGATAAAATCACTGAACCACACAGGTCGAGGTCATTCTTGGGCTTTGCTATCTTTGCCTGTGATTGAGGACCGAGACCCTTCTTCTTCTTCCCTTTCTTCTTTTTTCCCTTTGGCCAGGCCTGGGAAGAAACAAAAAGAGAAGTAGGTCTCGGAGGGCGAGTCGGTACTCCCTTCTTGAGGTCCTCTTCCGCCGTGAGCAATATCCTATGCAGCTCTTGGTAGGTGCAGATAATCCCGTTCATGTTGAAGTACATCACGAACTGGCGATAAGAAGCTGGGAGAGAACCAAGAATTACACTCCTACCGAGAATTTCATTCAAAATGAGATTATATTACCTCAATTGATCGATCAAATTGATCATCTGAAGAACATATGGGCTAACAGCTTGCCCCTCATCCAATCGCGCATGGAACAGTTCCATTGCGACCTTATGAACAACAACTTGTTCTTGGTTCTCAAACGATTATCTTAATCGTGTCATCATAGTATAAGCATCTAACATGCCATAATACTGTTTCTTGAGTCCCGGTGAATACGAATTTAAGATGTATGATTTAACCCTTAAATCATCATCCTTCCAAGTTTGGAAGATTTCGCATTCTTCCGATGTAGCTTCCTCTGCCACAGCAAGGGGCAGTGGACCCTCAAGAACATATCCCAACCTCTCGGAATCGAGGACAATCCTCAAATCTAGATCCCAATCGGCGAAGTTATCAGCGCCTTTTTATTTGTTCGCATCAAGCATATGCGCAAACTGATTAGTGGATGGTGCCGCCATCGCAAATCTATCATATAGATCACGAAAAACGGTTAGCAGAAATTTTAAGCAGTTTCATATAATATCAAAAGCATAAACTAGATCATGGATTTTTAATATAAAAATGCCCCTCCCACTAAATCATGCAATACTGTAATCCCAAAACAGAATACAAAGATTTAATAATTAAATTAAATACAAATAGTGAAAAGTAGATCCCGTGAATATATTTCAGCTCACAGCAGAGGCACGGTCTCGCCTACGTATATTCATCAGGTAGACAACTCATTTTTCAATCACTCACTAGTGACTCATGGGTTTCCGGTCCTGGTCGTTTCTCGTTGTCGCTGCTAAGGCAGGCCCACAATGAGACATACCAAGGTTAAACTCGTCAATGATAAACTCAAGTTACTTACGTAACCCTGACAGCTAGGGCACGTTCAGGATTCCACTTTCACTTGAATTTATCTAGTATCTAATATACATCCGGTATAAATAAATCTCCATCGGCTACACCCTCACAGCAGAGGCACGGTCTCAGATGTAGTCACGGAAAAATATTTATAAATCGTATTGACAAGACGGACCACATAACATGCATCAAATACATAATTACATTTAAACCTTATTAATTAGGGATTTTCCGCTAAGTGTCATAAACCCTAAATCTAATCAAATTAGATTAAAATATGCATGTATAAAGTTAAGAAAACATGATTAAACATTGAATTAAAGGGCTAATCATATTAGGGGGCCTAGAATCATACATGCTCTGATGCCATTTTGATGGGGTTTTATATAGCGGGAATCCGGTAACGCAGCGGAATAGTGGAAAATCAAAATTTTCCGATTTCAAAACTTTTTCTCAGATTAATTAAATAAATTAATTACCCAATAATTAAATTATGAAATAAAACACAATAAATCAAATTTATGTGAATTTACCGAATTGCCCTTAAACATAACATTTTGTTTATTTTAATCTGAAATTGTTCAAAATAATTTTGAATGATTCTAAATCATTTCTAATATGAATTTAATATTTCAAACACATTAAAATTCAAATTGGAACAAATCAAACTCAAAATCTTAGTCTTGGCCGGGAGCCTCGAAAAGGGAGGGGTATTGTGCATTTTGCACTTTCCATGTTCAAAACACATCAAGATGAAATCCAATCAACATAAGAGTTTATATGTATCTCATACACATCCAAATACACAACATAAATGAAAAGCCCCAAATTTGGAAGTGGTCTTAAACCCTAATTTTTCAATTTCTTCAAATTGGACAAATTAGACCAAATTGGTTAAATCCAATACTTCAATCATGTTTCTTCCATTCAAATCAAGTCTCAACACAATGAAATAACTATAGATCAAATTTAGGACATTTAAGAGTGGGTCAACAACTCTAGATTAGCAATAAGTTTCTCAAACTATCAAAAGTGTGCTTATTAACATATTAGAAGCTTTCTTTTGAAATTTATACATGCTCAACACTTTTCAAATCTTTCATCCATCAAAAATACAAAGAATAAAAAATAGAAAAAAAAAAAGAAACTCATAGCATAAAGCCTAGAACTCAAGGAACATTTTCCCTTCTAATAGCAAGTTGGAAAAACTTACTAAAATCCAAGCTTTTTTTTGTTTTTCTTTTCTTTTCTTCAAGCTTCTTTGTTTTCCTTTTAATGGAGTATTTGATAAGTGTTTCAAGGATATGAAACCCTAAACGAAAACAAAACAATTTATACAAAAAAAAATAAAAAATTAAGCCTTGGCCGAAAATTTGGTAATTAAAATATCTAGATATTTTTTCAATTTTGTTTCGTTTAATTAACTTTATCAACTTGTTATATTTAATCATTACAACTTTAATAACTGTATAACAAGTCAACAAAGGCAACTGAAGTCATTAAAACAAATATCATAACCTTAAGATATTTATATTTTAATTAATTTAATCATTTAACAATTAAAAAATTAATTAAATACAAATATATTAAATATATGTATTATATTTACAATAAATATCAAATACATATATATATATATATATTTATATATATTTATAATATTAGTCAAATATCACAATTTGATAATTAATTAATGTGTATTTGAATTAATCTAATATTAAAAGCAAATACAAAAAAATTAAGGAAATGACTATCGGGTCCCTACACATGTAATTTTTGTTTAACATTTAAACGACTTTATAAATAATCAATATTATTTATAAATTTTTCACTAGTGCTCTACGAGTATATTTCATTAGTGAGACTCTCTAGATTCAGGCATATCCGTCACGAAATCCAATTTCGTGTCCATAATTTATCCACCCGTAAATTATGACGATCACGGATAAACTCGCTGAATCATACAGGTCGAGGTAATGGAAAATGTAAAATTCCTCCGTCACAGGTATTCGGATAAATCCCAGAGATATAGATGTAAACGTCAAATCTCTATAGGGATTATCCAGTCGACTATTCTATTAGCAATCTCAAAAAGAGCATTTAAACTAACTTCTAAATTGTACCACGGGCCCATGGTTTTTATCTGATTGCTAATCATATGGACTACCTATGCTCTGATACACATAGGACACCCTGAGGATCTATCCACACCCAACGAACATGCGGAGGTTTGATCTAAATAGATCGGTGACGTGACTGCCATCTAAGTGTAGAAGATGTCTCATGTGCCCACAATGGTATCTCAAGTCGAAGAATCACAAGTGCTACTCAACCCGATAAGATTTTTATTGACGTTGGTGTACCATCCATTAAGAATCTTTGGTGAGTCGTTCAGTGTTTATCCACTATAAACACCTACACGTCTATACTAGTCTCCAAGACTTATGGTTCATTGAGAAACCATTAGAATCATATATTCCAGTATACGACATGTACCGGTCTCAACTAGTTTACTTTACTGACCAAGTAGTGTAAACCTTGACCAGGAACTGTCTGAGAATGACAATGTCATGATACAACTCAGTGTCAGTTGCGACGCTTTTGCAACAGCATCATGACTAGTCATTCTAAGGTCATTACGTTTTTACCATATTAAAAGATACAATATATTATAGAAACTGAATATATTATTCGTAATAATAACGTTTTACAGAAGTATTCATAAAGAAATACAACCGGGAATTGGCGCTCTGAGCACCAACCCCAACACTAACATCATAATTAGACTCAAAACTAATCTGACCCTAATGATTGCGGACTATATTCTCCATGAATAAGAAACTCGTTCTTAATATCTCAAAGATAACAAAGAAAATGTTTCAAGACCCATCATATGATCTACAGGGTATCAAAAATAGCTAGTAACAATTACGATTAAATTGATATCTTTAATCGCACATAATATAGTATTCATTATGTCATCATCTTATGATGCATAAGATTGACTAGACATTCTAATCAATTTCTCTTTCGACAAAGGAATCATCATTTACGAAAAATGAATACAATATATAAGAGACATACTAACTGTCAAACAGTTATACTAACTGTCACATAGTTATACTTGTTGTGTCCTTTATTAGATCATATCTAATCCAGACTAATGGAAGTATCTCATAAGTCTCTTAGTTTTATATCATATATAAAACCTTATATCAAATATAATAGAGACCACTATTACTGCTATCATGGGGAAAAGAAGACTTAGGTAAACCTTTTACCTTATAAACATCTCATTATTACCTTAATAATGATAATGTTGTTATGATATATAACACCAGAAAGAAATATGTACGCTCCCAATAACCCTACTATCACATTTGTATTCTCTATACTTTGATAAAATCAGATAATCTGACCGTTATCAAAATTAGAGAACACAGATTTCCTGAAAGCTCATCTGAGTCTACAATAGACTCTATAAGAGTATATCAAATTTTGATCTTAGCAGAATACAAACTCCAAGGCTATTCTAGAATGAACATCTCAAACAAAGAAATCACAATGGATCTCTTATTCGAAGAAACCATTTAGGAACGCCACTTTGCATTCCTAACAAAAATACGTAGTTTAATATCAACATCAACCAACATATCTTTAATTGTTCAATTAGTGTGATTAGAGATAAGTTTCCTCAAAATCTCCAATAGATCGTTGAGTATAACTTTTCTCACTGTCATATGTTGGAGTTTACTAAGGTCCCAATGATCAATAAACAAGCAGGAATCAAATGTGAATACAATCGAGAAAGTCGCGGAATACTCACATCGGTCGGTTGAGCGACGCTTTGACGAACAAAAATTCACTTTCTGCCCATCTACAGCTCACGGCAGTGAGCTTGAAACAGCCCATTGTTTTGGCTCGGCTTTGGTCCTTCGTCAAGCTCCAAGCTTCGTCGAACGATTCCCGGCTCATGGGTGGACTTCCCTATCACCTTCGCATGTCTCTCGGAGTGCTTGCTCTCTTGATTTTTGCCACAAAAACTAAGCACTTTGCTTCCCTTTCTTCTTCCTTGGCTCTCAGCAATGGCTGCCAAACCAGAAGAAAATAGCCCCTAAAGAGCGTGAGAGAGGGAGAGAATTTGGAGGAGAGAGAGATAAAATTGTGTAATAAATTTTGCTTTTAAGATTTGTGCATCTAATACACAATTGATTTTCAAAAAATCAATTAAATCTTTTACCAAAAATCAAATGGCATTTAAGTTTGCCAACTACCACCATCAATCCATCAATCAATCAAATCAAGTGACAAGTTGTCACATCACTCAAAGTGACTAATGATTTGACGCTTGATGCGACTAATGATTTGACGCTTGATGTGACTTTCGTTCCGTACTCGAATTCAAAATTCGAATGCATTCGTAAACAATCTCGGGCTCGGGGTCGCTAATTCCAAATTAACGAATTTTCCGTTGTGACGTAATAAAATGATTACACCTAGCGAAGTCACTATTCACATCGCTAACGAATTAATTCTAAATCAATTCGTTCGCCCGAATTAATTCTAATTTAAATTCCGCGTCGAAATCCAATTTCGTTTAATATATCGAATATATTAATTTACCGATTAATTCCAAATTAATCGTTATCTCTCTTTAAATGATATTTTATCCCAGATAAAATATCTCCGCAATTAATCCCAGATTAATTTTCTCTCTCATCTAATTAATCCCAGATTAATTAAAAGTGTGAGTCATACGTCATCGGTGAATCTTCGGGAAGCGACCCATGAGATCCCCGGATATGTTGGCAGTAAATTCGGTCGTCGGACTATCCGAACACGTAAGTACCTCGTACTACATTTATACCGATTTACAAGATAAGGTTGGCTTCTAGCAAAGCGCCATGCCTACCCAATTCTCCAGAAATATCCTTACAGGAATTAAGGATCTATATCTGGCGTAGTATACGTAGTATTGCATATTTCGATCCAGTATCGGATGATCAAAAGCAAGGCCTGGGGCTGGTACAGTGTCTTCCCCGTACGAAGCATATATCGGATGACTAGCAACTAGTATCTTTAATATCGGATAATCATGACCAAGTCATATTATCCCGACGGTTTCAACCTTTTTAGAGAACCAGTTATGTATCCCTACGCGATCATCATCTCCATATGACTGGAGTGACACTTCTGTCTTGACATCACACCCAACACACTACGATTCTAAATATACCCAGCATTGGCGTACACAGAACCTGTTAAAGCCCTGGACGACCGCAACCAAAGTATATTGATTGTCGCAAGTATTAGCGGTGCAAGTCTCATGTTAAGACCAAATACACCTACCCTGATTTCAGATTTCCATAGACACATAGTCATACTACTAATGGAATTCCGAGGGGGTCTATCCAGAGCGAAGCTGTTTCCCATACCATCGGTAAAACACAACCTCCTATTACACTTGCATGAGTATCCTATACCCAAATATATGAGAACTATGCCGTTGTGCCCTCATAACGCGCACAAGTGTAATACTAGTCTTTTACGTTTTCATCGATGTCCAATCTCAATAATGCTCTGACTAGGGATATTTAATGATTTATCCTTCGTGGACTGATATTGTCTCATATCATTCTCAATCCAAGAACAAATCATAGGGACCTCCTATCATTTATATATCTAGGTGATCTAATAAAAAATGATAAGAGTGCAATCTCATTTGTCACATAGTTAATTTGTACAACAACACCATGATCTGTACAAATAGTGAAGCAATGGGTCATAATTGTCCAACAATCTCCCACTTGGCTTATCTCCACGTACCACTCGAGTGTCTTACACCCGAACTATGTACGATTGGCTCAAACTGCTGAGAAAAGGCTTTCGTCAGCGGATTTGTATGATTATCATCCGATGCGATTTATTTGATCATCACATCGCCACGATGTATGATCCGAACGAATCAGATGAATATCAAAGTATGTATCTGGATCATTGATGAGACCATTAATTCTTTAGCCTGTGCTCAAGCCTAGCTCAGCTGCTAACAGAATTATATCGAATATAATTAGATTTGTTATCGACCTAAATGGCTTCTATTGTTGCCTCAGCTGCATCAATAACCTGCATTTGTTGTTTATTAGGTAACAGTATATTGCTTGGAAGATTTCCAGCTCACTATTCTGTTATTCAAACTGTATAGTACCGTTTGCGACTTATAGTCGTCTTATCGATTTAGGAAACTTGCAGTAGTGATCCCAGTCACTTCAAGTTCTCCTTCTCCACAGATTAAGATAGCATCATTAGTTCTCTAAGCCACTAAGTATGTTCTTAACTTCAATCCAATGACTATCACTTGGATTGGCCTGTTTGTGAATCCATATGCTCAAAGCGTATGAGACACCAGGTCGCGTACATTTTTCAATGTACGAGTTCTCGGAGAGTTTTTCTCGAAAGCCAAGCTTTCACCGATTGATTATAGGAATATCATTTCCAATAAATGACATATATTATAATTATTTATAGGACATCCACTGTCAGTGCGCTCCCACTAACCCTCTTATATACACAAGAATCATTTCGTTTTGAATTAAATCATTAACCATTATGATTGCATCAAAACGACAATTCCAAGAACCTAATGCTTGCTTCAATCCAAACATGGATCGAATAACCCCCAAACCTTGTTTGCTAGTTTAGGTACGACAAAACCGACAGGATGTTGTAAACATCCTCCAAAAGGTTTCCTTTTCAGGAAAGCGATTTTCCCGTTTTGCTGACATATTTCATACATGAAACATGCAGCTTTAGCAAGCATTATCCAAATGGATTTACCGTGGCAACAGGTAAAAGATTGAATCGTTAGTCAACACAATGTTGATAACGATACCTTTCCGCTAAAAGCCTAGCTTAGAACGTTGGTATGTTGCCTTCCATGTATGTCTTCCTAGAAGACTTATAAAGTACCAATAGGCACAATGCCTAGCGGTACATCAACTAGTATCCAAACTGGTTGATATACATGGAATCCATTTCGGACTCATGGAATTTTGCCATAAATAGGGAGTCGATACCTTGTATCACTTCCTCATACGCAGTCAGTTGATATTCCTCAAAAGATTAACATCTTTATAAGGTGAGATCAGAAATCCATACCCTAGGTTGTTTTCTGACTCTCTCCGACATAGGCAGTTCTTGTGTATTCGAAGATTAATTGTATAGTTACATCCTTGATGAACTATATGTGTTCCATTAGGATTCGGTGCCTTCAATAGTATTACTCCGATGTTCATCGAGTCTTACTATCCTCCCACTTACCACTGCATATCGGTATTCCTCTTAGGAAAACCGCATGGCGAGCAACAATCTAATTGTTCTCTTGTGAGTTGTATAAGTATTATACTTATGTATCCTTAGGATAACCTACAATTTGGCACTTATCCAATTTTTGTTTTAGTTTGGTATCATCCAAACATATGTCTGGCATTCCCAAATTATCAGGAATGAGAAACCCGGTTTCTTTCCCGTTCATATCTAATATGATATCCGTCAAACAGATATTATGGAACCTTATTCTAAATAAGTTATGCATTGTTTATGCTTATCCGTTGAAGGGAATGGTAGCTCAGAGCGACTCATGATTAACCTTATCATGTCCAACAAAATTCGGTTACTCTGTTCGGACACAGCGTCACTTTGACGTGTTCCGGGAGGAGTCCTCATTGAAAAAATACTATACTCTTTCAAGCATTTTAGAAACTTATTACTTAAGTATTTTCATCATGGCCTAAACGTGACGATTTAATACTTTAGCCGATCTGTTTGTCTATTTCGTGTCGAAACTTAAAAGTTTCTGATTTGTGTTTCAAAAGAAACACGTAACCACAACGCGATGCCACATCTGTAAAGGTCCCGAAATATTCATATCCACATCTAGCCTAGCTAGACATGGGCCCACTTGCTTCACTATGAAATAGGGCTAACAGATCAGTGGCATTTACACTTTTACCAAGTAAATAGTGTTTCAGACACTTTGCCCAATAAACTAGATTCGTAGACTTTATTTGAATAGGATCAAATCAGTCCTTGTACCCACTCTTCAAAAGTGTGGATATACGAGTCTTGTTTAATTGTGTCCCAGACAACAATGCCACAATTGAGTTTCTTCTGATCAAATCAGTTTGAGCTATTTGTTTGTCATGTTATATTCTTTTGCGATTTATTTATATTCAAAATATAAATTCTTTTATTCACATCTAATGTGTTTATCTCAATATCATCTTTATATAATGAAACACTTTAGTGTTCTAAAATATAAAGGTTCACCCACAGCGGGTTAAACACTGATATAGAGATAATGTTTCTAGTCAAACTAGTTACATTATAACAGTTTCCAAATTTAGGTACACACCCGAAGTTAGTTCCTAAACTTAGGTATCTACGGTTAAAACAACGACTTTCATCCCGTTTCCAATTCGCAGATTAAATCTCAATTGAAGTCAATATCCTATTCAAAACAGATTCTGAACATCAATATATATATATATATATCACACTAAGTATCTAAAATCCAATTTTAATACTAGTAGTGAATATATTTATGACAAACATATTTGAAGTCAGAGCCTTGCTCGTCTTCAATTCCTTCATCTCTGCTTTGTCCAAAAGGCAGTCACGCTTCCGCGATCCCGTTTGCCACAATTTAGGCAGACATTTTGGGATATGTCATTTATCTTTCTAAAAGATTATAATGATTTTGCCTTTGCCCTTTTCATATTCTAGAAGCCTTTGGCCAAACCTTGGCCTTCTAGAATATCGAAGTAAGGTGCGCCTTGCGCTACTTGCCTAATTGCAAACTTTGACTTTGTCTCCTTGAGAATAGTCATCAACTCTCCAAGAGTTATTAATTGCAATTTAGTACTTCTAAAATCTAAGCATAGATTTATGAAGATCCTTCAATTTCATTATCATACTTTAAAGATCTAATCCTTAGTTCTGATTCAGAAATTAAGGAGTCTACTATGACAAGCTAAATGGATTAAGCACTTAAGTTATCATCACATAAATCTTCCAAAGATTATGCTCTACTATTTGCTTAACTCCGGGCTTAGGCTTAATATGTTATTTTATCCAATAAAGTAACTTATTATTTTCCAGGACCATCCTGAAATTGATTCTCAATTTGAAAATTAAACTATTTAAATACATTTTCCCTAGGATTATGTTTTAAATGTCAATCTTTCAATTTTATCTTGATTCTGATAGTCCAACTATTTTAATCAACGATTTAGGTACTATTTATTATAATGATTACAATAGTCCAACTATTTAATCAACTATAATTTAATAGATTATAATCAATTATATTGATTACTATAATCCAATTATAAAATCAACTATAAATGAATAGTTTGAATATAGTCAACTATTTATTAAAACAACGATTTAAATATTAGTCCAACTAACATTTAATTCATTTGACGAATAATATTTGATTGAGCGCGCATGGCAAGTAATTAAACGAATATTGCAAATTCAATTCTTGCCTCTCACTATTTTTCGGCGAGCCTCTAACCCTCTATCGAGTACTCGGGAAACCGTGTTTCCTAGCGGGCTAGGATCCCGTTAAATATCACACAATCTTGACTTTGGCCAACAAATTGTATGATAATTAACTAGGTAGATCTCTAAGATCAATTGGATCCAATCCAATTCCTAGATCCGGTAGGGGGACATCCAAGTCCGAAACATATATCTTATATATGCCAATACATCCAATGTATTACCTAACCTTTTTCCTCTGAATCAACTAAGCATTGGCTTTGGCACAACAAACTTAGTGATCCCAGTTAAGCGTGACCCATTGACCATGGAAAGCTTCGTAATCAATGTCGATGTACAAGAAGTGGTCTTGACTTTGGCCAACAAACCACAACTTGGACAAGACACTGACATGGAACAAAGCTCTCGTGATTCAAACGCATCCTCGACGGACAAAGGCCTTGACTTTGGCCAACAAGCCAATGCCAGTCTCTGATCTTGAGTGAGAATCACTCAATGGAAGGAAAAACGCTTAATATTTTGTGAGGGTTTTTCGAGTGCAAATTGACAACCAATTTATTATCTTTTTTAAGGTCTCATCATCATACACCCTTAAACATGCATTCTAAACACATAATAAAGCGCATATGAATAAAGTAATAATGATATGCGGATGGATATTTTACACATTGATCCTAGATCAAATCTCTCTCTTTCTCTCTCCAGATAGCACATGTATTACTTCTACCTGTTACACTACTTTCTAAAGAAACCTCATTTACATTGAGGGGAATAGGTGAGAAGAGAATACAAAGAATAAGGAGGTGATAAGGCTGGACATGCAGGTCCAATTTTATAAATCAAATTTTTTACAACAATTTCTAAAATTGTCCCACCCATCTAATATCCATACGATATACATTATTCATGCATCGCAACCATGTATTCACACAACCATGTTATCAATCAATCTAATCAAATTAATTAATCTGATAATTAGTGACCATCCAATGTTCAAACAACGATTTGATTTTGCTCGAGTCAAACTCGTTTTGCGAATAAGTACTCAAAGTACGAATTCTCGAATTAAATTAAACTAAACAATTAAATCCAATTCAATTTCTATTTAATACTAATTCACTATTTAATTCCAAATTAAATACTACACTTTATTAAGGAACTTTTACGACTTAAATTCCAAATTTAATCGCAACGTGTCTCAAAGCCTGATTAACGTCCAACGTCAGTTTAATTAAAGTCCAATGGGCTTTTAATTAATTTCTTAAGGCATGGACTTTTGGTCAACTAGGGTCGAACCCAATAACCAAAGTCCAATCCGGGAGTTACCCCATAAGCCCAGAAATCAATTTAGGCCCATTAGGCCCAATTAAACTTTAAAGGTCCATTAGTCGCATTTGGGCTTTATGGAAGCGGTTTTGGGCCCAATTGGATCCAATCCAATTTCCTTAACCCAACTTGGTACAACTAAGCCCAATAAGCCCAATAACAACTCAACAAGCCTAAATCCAATTTAAGGCCCAATTAATTAAACACAAAAAATTCCAAATTTCATATTTAATTAACCAAAGTGTATAACATAATTAATTACATAAATCAACATTTCCAAATCATTAATTTACACAACTAATCATGCTCTTTTACAACAAAACATGTCCAACACATTTCATCAAAAAAAATCAAACCCAATTCATGCTCAATGACTCTCGGCTTTTAGGGATTATTTGTGTCCGATTCGGTTTCAATCCAATTAAATCCATAATCGACATTAAATCACATTCCCGAATGATTCTAACTCATCCAATGAATCAAAAATCAAAAACACCAAGTCATTTAGGGCTCTCTAACTCTCGGCCAACACCAAGAAAATTGGGGGAAAATGTTCCAAACACCTTTTCATCAAATTGATCCAATCAATCCATAATTAAACATCAATTAAGCATATTAATTCATCCAATTTCATTATTCATGCTCAAAATCAAGTTTACCCAAATTTTAAGCCCGAAACTTTTTCATGCTTTCCCTTGCTCATGATACCATTGTTGGAGTTTACTAAGGTTCCAATGATCAATAAACAAGCATGAATCAAATGCAAATACAATCGAGAAAGTCGCGGAATACTCTCATCGATCGGTTGAGCGACGCTTTGACAAACAAAAATTCACTTTCTGCCCATCTACAGCTCACGGCAGTGAGCTTGAAACAGCCCACTGTTTTTGCTCAGCTTTGGTAATTCGTCAAGCTCCAAGCTTCGTCGAATGATTCCCGGCTCATGGGTGGACTTTCCTATCACCTTCGCATGTCTCTCGGAGTGCTAGCTCTCTTGATTTTTTCCACAAATGTTAAGCCCGAAACTCACCCAGTAACGCTGTTTTTTTCCTGTTTTCGCATATTTTTAATCCGAAATAATTTCCGGTAATTATTCCAATGCCCAATACACATCTAATACATTTAAATAACATATTTTTCATCACCAAAAATCCAGAATTTCCAAATCTGATCTGGGTGCCAAAAATCTCATTTTTCATGCTTTAAATCCAATTTTCTCAACATTAATCATATTAATATTTACACCAATGAAGAACTCAAGAATAATTCTATGAGTTATAAGAGTGGTCATAACACTCTATAATGCAACAAGTCATCAAATGATAAAATTGAACTAATATTCCATTAATATTACTCAATCTTATTTCATACATGCATCTATCCTCTCAATTCATCCTCCAAATCAAAAAGCCCCAAAATCCAATAAAGCAAGAAACCCTAGAACTATTCTAGATACTCAAGAATAAGAAACAAAATTTCTGAGTTTAAGAATATTGAAGATTACCTCAAAATCTCCTAATTTCCTTAAGCTTTCTTCTTGATTTCTTCACTTTCTCTCAAGTTTCCTCAAGAAATATTTTTGGGAGCTTTATATTTGAAAGGATTTCGACCATGGAGGACTTATGAAAGAGGAAAAATAATTTTTCACTTTATATACTAAGGGTAACCTAACTTGGGGGCAATTTGGTCATTTTTCAAAATTATTTAATAAGCTTTAAGTTATCAAATTCAAATTGATAACTACAAGCTTTAAATAAAGCATGCCAATTGTTACCAAAAATAATTAAACATGTGTAATAACAATTATTACAAATGAATATTAGTCTAATTAAACATAAAGTTAAAGTAGACAAATTCAAATTGAATACTTCAACCTTAAAGTTTAATAATTTTGTAATATTAATATTATTTAAATATTTAAATATTTAAAATTTAAATATTTAAATAATTAATTAATATAATTATTAATATATACATATATATATGTATTTTTATTAACACTAAATAAGAAAATACATATACTAGTGACATGTGTCAAAATCTCTTTTGATAATTAATTAATATGTATCTAGTCAAATTTTGTATCAAATATAAAGACATATTAATTATTAATTGACCAAAATCTCCTAATACATGTATTTTCGTTTAACTGTTTAAACGATTCGAATTAACTCATTTAATTCGGTGAAGTATTATGAATAATCTGTATTATTCATAATGCGTTACCCAAGTGCTCAACTAGTACACTTCATATTATGAGACTCTCTAAGTTTAGGTTTATCCATCATAGAATCAAATTTCGGGTCCATAATTCACTCACTCTTAAATTATGATGACCACAGGTAATCTTGCTTTTGGGTTTCTTAAGGTCATCCCAAGATCATATAAATCATGAAATAATATGAATACTAAAAGTAAGAATGGCAGAAACATACTTACAATGAACGGATGGATGGTTGTCTTGATAACCAAAAATTTGCTTCCTTTGAAAGTCTCCAAGCTTTCCTTTTGAAGTTGTGATGTCCAAGCTCCAAGCTTTGAGATGGATTCTAATCTCTTGGGAATGGTTTCCCTATCACCTTGATATGATTCTTCAAGTGCAAGCTTAGGAAAAAAATTTCCACAAAATTTTCCCTTGGGCTTTTGAAGCTCACGGCAATGGAGGTCTATTTGGGAGAGAGAGAGTTTTTTTTTCTTTGTTTTGTTTCTAAAACAAATACAAGTTATCAAAAGTCAAAGGCAAAAAAATGGTATATCCTTTTTCCAAAAAGGCTTTACCAAAAATTGGAGGGAAAACGCAATTAAAGCTTCCAACTACTCCCATCACCAATAGTGACTAGATGTCAATCACAAAAAGGTGACATGACTTCCATCACTAAAGTGACTTGCGATGTGACTTGCGATGTGACTTGTGGGCCCCACTAAATTCAAAATCCGAGAAGGCCCGCAAACACTTTCCGGGCTCCGGTTCGTTAATTCCGAATTAATGAATTTTTCGTTGCGACGTAATTAAATCAAATTTAATTAAATAATTATGCCTAGCAAAATTACTATTCACGTCGCTCGTGAATTAATTCTAAATTAATTCATTCGCCCAAATTAAAATCCAATTTTAATTCCGTTATGAAATCTAATTTCATTTAATATATCGAATATTATTTTATCGATTAATTCCAAATTAATCGTTCTCTCTCTTCTAATAGTATTTTATCCCAGATAAAATCTCTCCATAATTAATCCTAGATTAATTATGTTCGAATCATACTTCATCGTTGAATCTTCGGGAAGCGACCCATGAGATCCCTGGATATGTTGGTAGTAAATTCGGTCGTCGGACTATCCGAACACATGAGTACCCCGTACTACGTTCTTACCGATTTATAGGACATGGTTGGCTTCTAGCAAAGAACCGTGCATACCCAATTCTCCAGAAATATTCTTAAAGGAATATATAATCTATGTCAGGCGTAGTATACGTAGTATTGCGTATTATGATCCAGTATCGGATGTCACATGCTAGGCCTGGGGCTGGAATTGTGTCTGCCCCGTACGAAGCACATATCGGATCTCTGGTAACTAGTCTCTATAATCGGATAATCATGACCTAGTCATATTATCCCGATGACTGCAATACTTAAGAGTACTAGTTTCGTATCCTACATGATCATCATCTCCATATGACTGAAGTGATACTTCCATCTTGACATCACACCCAATACACTACGATTCTCAGTATACTCAGAAGAGGCGTACACAGAACCTATTAAAGCCATGGATGACCAAAACCAAAGTATACTGATTGTCACAAGTATTAGCGATGCAAGTCTCAGGTTAAGACCAAATACATCTACCCTGATTCGGATTCCCATAGACACACAGTCATACTACCAATGGGATTCCGAGGGGTCTATCCAAAGCGAAGCTGTTCCCGTACCATCGGTAAACACAACCTCCTATCACACTTGCATAAGTATCCAATACTTAAATATATGAGAACTATGTCATTATGCTCCCACAACGCGCACAAGTGCAATACTAGTCTATTCTGCATTATCGATGTCCAGTCTCGATAATACTACGACTAGGGATATTTAATGATTAAACCTTAGTGGATAAATATTGTCTCATATCTTATCAATCTGGAACTAATCATATGGACTTTTATCATTTATGTATCTTGGTAATACAATTACAAATGATAAAGAACAATTACTTTGTTACATAGTTAATTTGTACCAACAACACCATGTTCTGTACAAATAGTGATGTTATGGTCATAATTGTCCAACAATCTCCCACTTGGCCTATAACCAATCACTCAAGTGTCCTACACCTGAACTATGTACGGGTCGCTCAAACTTCTACTGAGAAACAGCTTTCGTCAGAGGATTTGCATTGTTATTATTTGATGCGATTTTATTGATCATCACATCGCCACGATGTATGATCCGACGAATCAGATGAAATAGTTGAAGTACATACTTGGATCGTTGATGAGACCATTAATTCTTTAGCATGTGATGTAGCCTAGCTCAACTTCTAACAGAAACTACTCCTAATCCAATTAGGAATTTTAAAGATCCAAAAATTGCTTCTTTTGCTACCTCAGCTGCATCAATATTCCGCTTTTGTTGTTTATTTGGCAACAGTATCTTGCTTGGAAGATTTCCAGCTCACTGTTCTGTTATTCAAACTATATAGTACCCTTATTGCGACTTACAATCATCTTTATCGGTTTGGAAACTTGCAACGGTGAACCTAGTCACTTCAAGTTATCCTCCTCCATAGCTTAAGAAAGCATCCTTAGATCATCTAAGATACTTAAGAATGTTCTTAATATCAATCCAGTGACTATCACTTGGATTGGCCTGATTGTGTCTCCATATGCTCAAAGCGTATGAGACACCAGGTCACGTACATATCTTTCAATTTACGAGTTCTCAGATAGTGCCAACAATATTTAGATCTATCCCAGTAGTAGATCCTTATTCCTAGAATAAAGGTTGCATCTCCCAAGTATTCCATGGATAATTTTAATGAAAGCCAAGCTTCACCGATTTTAATATGGGAATGTCATTTCCAAGAAATGATATGTCATCATTATATAGGACAATCATTGTCAGTGCGCTCACACTAACCTTCTTATATACACAGAATTATATTTGTTTTGAATTAAATCATTATACCATTATGATCTTATCAAAGCGTTAGTTCCAAGAACGTAATGCTTGCTTCAATCCATAAATGGATCGATTTAACTTGCAAACCTAGTTTGCATGTTTTAGTACGAAAAAACCGTTAGGATGTTTATAAACATCCTCCAAAAGGTTTCCATTGAAGGAAAGCTGTTTTGATGTTTAGCTGCCATATTTCATGAATGAAATACGCAGCATTAGCAAGTGTTTACAAATGGATTTAACCATGGCAACAGGTAAAAGTTTTCGTCGTAATCGACATTATGTTGATGACGATACCTTTTCTGTACAAGCCTAGCTGTGTACATTTGTATGTTGCAATCCATGTATGTCTTCCTTGAAGACTCATGTAGTTCCAATAGGCACAATACCTTCCGGTACAACAACCAGTGTCCAAACTTGGTTGGTATACATGGAATCCATTTCGGACTTCATGGCACTTTGCCATAATATGGAGTCGATACCTTGTATCACTTCCTCATACGTAGCCGGTTTGTCTTCCTCAATAAGATTGACATCTTACGAGGTGAGATCAGAAACCCATACCTCTCAGATTGTTTTCTGACTCTCTTCGACTTATGCGGTTCTTGTGTATTCAAAGATTATGGTACAGTTTCATCCTGATGAACTGTTTGTGTTCCAATAAGGAATCGGTGCCTTGAACAGTATTACTCCGATTTTCATCGAGTTTTACTTCCTCCCACTTACCACTGCATATAGGTATTTCTCTTAGGAAAACCGCATGGAGAGCAACAATTATATTGTTCTCTTGTGAGTTGCATAAGTACTATACTTTGGTTTCCCTAGGATAACCTACAATAGGCACTTATCCGATTTGGGTTCTAGTTTGGTATCATCCAAACATATGCCCAACATTCCAAATCTTCAAGAATTAGAAACTAGTTTCTTCCTGTTCATATCTAATATGAAGTTTGTCTAACAGATTTTTCATGGAACCTTATTCAAAATAAGTATTGCACTGTTTAATGTGCATCCCGTGAAGGAAATTGGTAGCTCAGAGTGACTCATCATTAACCTTACCATGTCCAACAAAGTTCGATTTCTCTGTTCGGACACACCATTTAATTGTGGTGTTCTGGGAGGAGTCCACTGTGAAATAATACCATACTCTTTCAAGTGATCTAGAAACTCATATGTTTAAGTATTTTACATTATGATCCGACCGTAATGTTTTTAATACTTTTACCGGTCTATTTTCCTTACTTCGTGTCGAAACTCTTTGAATTTATCAAAAGTTTCCGATTTATGTTTCACAAGAAACACATAACCATAACGCGATGCCACATCCGTAAAGGTTATGAAGTATTCATATCCATCTCTAGCCTAGCTAGATATGGGCCCACTTACGTCACTATAACGAGGGCTAACAGATCGGTGGCACTTGCACTTTTATCAAGTAAAAGGTGTTTTAGGCATTTTTCCTAATAAACTAGATTCGTAGACATCATTTGAATTAGAATCAAATCCGTCCTAGTACCCACTCGTCGAAAGTGTGGATATACGAGTCTTGTTAATTTGTCCCAGACAGCAATGCCACAAATAAGTCTCATCTGATTAATTCAGTTTGAGCTATTTGTTTGTCATGCTATATGTATGAGATTAATTTATATTCTAAATATAAATACTGTTATTCACATCTAATGCGTTTATCTCGATATCATCTTTATAAACAAAACACTTAGTGTTCTAGAATATAAAGGTATACCCGCAACGGGTTAAACTTAGATATAGAGATAATGTTTCAAGTCAAACTAGGTATATTATAACAGTTTCTTAATTTAAGTACATGCCCTAAGGGCAGTTCCAAAACTTAGGTTTCTACGGTTAAAACAGCGACTCTCGTCTCGTTTTTGACTCATATGTAGATCTCATCTGAAGTCAGTCTCTTACTAATCAGCAGATTCTGCACATCAGTACATATTTAAGTACCACATCTAGTATCAAAAATCCAGTTTTGAAACTAGTAGTGAACATGTTTATGACAAATATAATTGAAGCCGGAGCCTTGCCCCTCCTTCACTTCCTTCATGTCTGCCTTTTACATACGGCAGTCACACTTCAGTGACCCCGTTTGCCACATTTTAGGTAGACATCATGGGATATGTCATTTGTCTTCCTAGAAGACTGTGATGATTTTGCCTTTGCCCATTTTAGAAGCTTTGGCTCCGCCTCATAGAGCATAGCCATCAACTCTCTAATAGTTTTCTCTTGGTTCATAATGAACCTACCCCAGCCTTCGGGTAGAGACTTTAAGATCAAATCTTTGGTAGTCTCGGCCACGTAGGTAATGCCCAGCTAACCTAGCTGATCGATGTCAGCAATCATCTGCGACACTTAGTGCCCGACAGATATACTCTCTGACATACGCAAGCGAAAGAGCTTCTTTTGCAATTCGTACTTCTAAGATCTAAGGTTAGATCTATGAAGATCCTTTAATTTGATCATCATGGTATAATGATCTAATCCTTAATTCTGACGCCGGAATTAACGAGTCATTTCGGTAAGCATAACGGATTGAGCACTAATGTTATCATCACCATGAGTCTTCCAAAACTCATGCTCCACTATTTGCTCAACTCTGGGCTCAGGCCCGAGAGGTTGCTCTATGAAATAGAGTAACTTCTCGACTCCCAGGACTATTCTGATGTTCTGTTCCCAATCTGAAAATTGAAGCCGTTTAAAGACATTTTCACCCAGGATTATGTTTTAAATGCTAATCTTTCAGTTATCTTGATTCCAATAGTCTAACTATTCAATCAACGATTTCGGGTACAATCGAATATAATGATTTCTATAGTCTAACTATATAATCAACTACAATTGATTGGTTATATTCAAATGTATTGATTACTATAATCCAATTACATAACAAACTACAAATGATGTAGTTTGAATACAGTTCAACTATTTAATTAAAACAACAATTAAATATTAGTCCAACTAATATATATATATATTATATATATATCTATATATATATATATATATATATATATATATATATATATATAATGACGAAAAATGAAATAAGCGCGTATTGGCAAGTATCTAAACGAAATTGCAAATTTAATACTTACCTCCCACTATTTTTCGGCGAGCCTCTAACCCTCTATTGAGTACTCGGGAAACCTAGTTTCCTAGTGGGCTAGGATCCCGTTAAATAACACACAATCTTGACTTTGGCCAACAAATTGTATGAAACTTAACTAGGTAGATCTCTAAGATCAATTGGATCTCATCCAATTTCTAGATCCAGTAGGTGGACATCCAAGACCGAAACATATATCCAATGTATGCCAATATATCCAATATATTGCCTAACCTTTTTCCTCTGAATCAACTAAGCCTTGGGTTTGGCACAACAAGCTTAATGATTCCAGTTAAGCGGGACCCATTGACTTTGGAAAGTTTCGTAATCAATGTCGATGGACAAGAAGTTGGACAAGACATTCGATATGGAATAAAGCCTTCATGATTCAAACACATCCGCGATGGACAAATGTCTTGACTTTGGCCAACAAACCAATGCCAATCTTGGATCTTGAGAGAGAATCACTCAATGGAAGGAAAACGCTTAATATTTGTTGAGGGTTTTTCGCATAATTGGCAACCATTAATTATCTTTAATTAGGTCTCACATACACCCTTAAGCATACATTCTAAAAGCATAATAAGGCGCGAATAAAATAATAATGATATGCGGATGAATATCTAACAAATTGTTCCTAGAACAAATCACTCACTTTCCTCTCCCCGGCTAACACTATTCTAACTTCTACCCAATTACATAACACTTCTAAAGAAACCTCATTTACATTGAGGGGAATAGGTGAGAAGATAATTACAAAGAATCGAGATATAAAGGCTGGACACGCAGGTCCAATTTAATAAATTCTAAATTTATTACAACAATTTCCAAAATTGCCCTCACCATCTAATATCCATCCGATATAAATTATTCATACATCACATCCATGTATTCACACAAAGCATGTTATCAATCAATCTAATCCAATTAATTAATCTTTAATTAATGACCATCCAATGTTCAAACAACGATTTGATTTGCGCGAGTCCAACTCGTTTAAGAATAAGTACTCAAAGTACGAATTCTTGAATTATATCGAACTACAATTTAAATCTAATTTAATTTGTATACAATACTAATTCTATATTTAATTCCAAATTAAATAATTACACTTTTAATGCGCCTTTTCGACTTAGATTCTAAATCTAATCTTAATGGGTCTCAAATCCCAATTAACATCAAATGTTCATTTAATTAAAGTCCAATGGGCTTTCAATTAATTTCTTAAGGCATGGGCTTTGGCAACCAAAGCCCAATAAGGAATCACCCTTTGCCACAAAATTAATTTTGGCCCATTAAGCCTATTTATTATATTTGGACTTTATGGAAATGGTTTTAGGCCCAATTGGATCCAACCAATTATCCTAAACCAAACTTAGCCCAACCAAGCCCATTAAGCCCAAATACAACATTGTTAGCCCAATTCCAAATTAAGCCCAATTAATTTAATCACTATATTCCGAATATCACAATTTAATTAATTAAAGTGTAATAGCCATAATTAATTAGTTAAATTAATATTTCCAAAACACCAATTACACTAATTAATCATGCTTTAACTAATCAACTTATGTCCAACACAAATTGAAGCAAAATCAATCCCAACATGCTTATTAAGCTCATGGCAATCATGGTAATTTTTCATTAATTTTGATTTCAATCCAATTAAATCACAAATCAATTTAACCATGTATTTTAAACTCATCCAATGGTCTAAAAAATCAAAATCACCATGAGCTAAGGGTTCCAAGTTTATTCGGCCAAGCCTAATGAATTGGGGAAATTAATCCAATTAATTTTTTTATCAAATTGATCATGTATAACTCTAAGTTAACAATATGTAAGCATACGCAAACAAACAATTTGATCAAATCATGTTTAAATCAAAAATACCCAAATTCAAGATTAAGAACCCTAATTTCATTTCATGCTTAATTTAGGCTCATGATACCATTTTTGTTTTTAGGTTCTTAAGGTCATCCCAAGATCATATAAAGCATGAAATAATGTGAATACTAAAATTAAGAATGACGGAAACATACTTACAATGAACAAATGGATGGTTGTGCTGATAACGAAAATTTTGCTTCCTTTGAAAGTCTCCAAGCTTTCCTTTTGAAGTTGTGATGTCCAAGCTCCAAGCTTTGAGATGGATTCCAAGCTCTTGGGAATGGTTTCCATATCACCTTGATATGATTCTTCAAGTGCTAGCTTAGGAAAAAAATTGCCATAAAATTTTCCCTTGGGCTTTTGAAGCTCATGGCAATGGAGGTCTATTTGAGAGATAGAGAGTTTTTTTTTTCTTTGTTTTGTTTCTAAAACAAATACAAGTTATGAAAAGTCAAAGGCAAAAAAATGTATATTTTTTTCCAAAAAGGCTTTACCAAAAATTGGAGGGAAAAAGCAATTAAAGCTTCCAACTACTCCCATCACCAATAGTGACTATATGTCAATCAAAAAATGTGACATGACTCCATCAAAAAAGTGACTTGCGATGTGACTTGCGATGTGACTTATGGGCCCCACTAAATTCAAAATCCGAGTGGGCCCGCAAACACATTACGCGGCTCAGGTTTGTTAATTCTGAATTAATGAATTTTCTGTTGCGAAGTAATTAAATCAAATTTAATTAAATAGTTATGTCTAGCAAAATTACTATTCACGTCGCTCGCGAATTAATTGTAAATTAATTTGTTCGCCCAAATTAAAATCCAATTTTAATTCCGTTATGAAATTCTAATTTCATTTAATATATCGAATATATTATTTTATCGATTAATTCCAAATTAATCTTTCTCACTCTTCTAATAGTATTTTATCCCAGATAAAATGTCTCTGTAATTAATCCTAGATTAATTATGTTCGAATCATACGTCATCGGTGAATCTTCGGGAAGCGACCCATGAGATCCTGGATATGGTTGTAGTAAATCCGGTCGTCGGACTATCCGAACACCTGAGTACCTCGTACTACGTTCTTACTGATTTACAAGACATGGTTGGCTTCTAGCAAAGCACTGTGCCTACCCAATTCTCCAGAAATATTCTTAAAGGAATATATAATCTATGTCAGACGTAGTATACATAGTATTGCGTATTTCGATCTAGTATCGGATGTCAAATGCTAGGCCTGGGGCTGGAATAGTGTTTGCCCCGTACGAAGCACATATCGGATCTCTGGTAACTAGTCTCTATAATCGGATAATCATGACCTAGTCATATTATCCCGATGACTGTAGTACTTAAGAGAGTACTAGTTCCGTATCCTACGTGATCATCATCTCCATATGACTGAAGTAATACTTCCATCTTGACATCACACCCAATACACTACGATTCTCAGAATACCTAGAAGAGGTGTACACAAGAACCTATTAAAGCCTTGGACGACCAAAACCAAAGTATACTGATTGTCGCAAGTATTAGCGATGCAAGTCTCAGGTTAAGACCAAATACACCTACCCTGATTCGGATTCCCATAGACACATAGTCATACTACCAATGGGATTCTGATGGGTCTATCCAGAGCGAAGCTGTTCCCGTACCATCGGTAAACACAACCTCCTATCACACTTGCATAAGTATCCAATACTTAAATATATGAGAACTATGTCGTTATGCTCCCACAACGCGCACAAATGCAATACTAGTCTATTCTGCATTATCGATGTCTAGTCTCGATAATACTATGACTAGGGATATTTAATTATTAAACCTTAGTGGATTAATATTGTCTCATATCTTATTAATCCGGCAATAATCATATGGACTTTTATCATTTATGTATCTTGGTAATCCAATTACAAATGATAAAAGAGCAATTTCCTTTGTTAAATAGTTAATTTGTACAACAACACCATGTTCTGTACAAATAGTGATGCTATTGGTCATAATTGTCTAACACTTGCTAAACTATGCAAGCCGAGGTCATTGCATACGTATAATCCCTCCATCACAGGCTATCAATATTACACCGGGGATATAGATAGGAATGTCAAATCCCTAAGGTATAATATAGTCGACTTTCAAATTTACAATCTCTAAATAACATTTCGAACTCGCTTCTGAAGTATACCACGGCTATGGATTTAAAAAATCACAAACATGTACAAGATACCTGTTGGAATTTGCTAAGCATCCTAAGATCATTATCAAGCAATGAAAATAACATGTGAATACAATCAACGAAGTTGTGGAATACTTACATCGAGCGGTTGAGCGATGCGGTGGACAACAAAATCCATTTCTGCCCTCTGTCAAGCTCGGCAGTCCACTGAAATTTGGTGCTCCATTTTCGGCGTTGGTCCAGCTCCAAGCTCCAAGCTTGTCATGGTGATTCCATGCTCATGAAGTGAGTTCCCTATCCCTTGTATGGCTCATATGTGTGCTAGCACTCAAGAAATTTGCCACAAATTTCACTCTTTTCTTTCTCTTCATTTTCGGTCCAACCAGAAAAGAAAACATAAGAAAAATGGCCTGTTGGCCGAGAGAGAAGAATGAGCAATTTTTGGCTCCAAAACCGTGAACTAAAGAGAGAGAGAGAGAGATCGATGTGTTAGAGGGAAAAATATGTATCTAATACACAAATTTTGAAAGTCAAATAACATTAATAAAATAATGTTAAATGTCTTTCAAGCCATCAAATGCTTTCCATCAACTCACATCACTCATGAATAGTGACTAGTGTCAATCACTCAAAGTGAAAAACATCTATCACTTGAATGACGATTGATTTGACCCTAGATGTGACTTATAGGCCGCACTCGAATTCAAAATGCAAATGCGCTGGCAAACACTCTCGGGCTCGGGTTCGCTACTTCCAAATTAACAAATTTTCCGTTGCGACGTAATTAAATGATTATGCCTAGTGAAATCACTATTCACGTCGCTAACGAATAATTATAAATTAACTCGTCCCCCCGAATTAAAATCTAATTTTAATTCCGCGTCGAAATCCAATTTCGTATAATATATCGAATATATTATTTTATCGATTAATTCCAAATTAATCGTTATCTCTCTTTTAATGATATTTTATCCTAGATAAAATATCTCCGTAATTAATCACAGATTAATTTTCTCTCTCATCTAGTTAATCCCAGATTAATTAAGTATGAGTCATACGTCATCGGTGAATCTTCGGGAAGCGACCCATGAGATCCCCGGATATGTTGGCAGTAAATACGGTCGTCGGACTATCCTAACAAGTAAGTACCTAGTACTACGTTTGTACCGATTTACAAGACAATGTTGGCTTCTAGAAAAGCGCCATGTCTACCCAATTCTCCAGAAATATCCTTACAGGAATAAGCGATCTATATCAGGCGTAGTATACGTGTATTGCTATTTCGATCCAGGATCTGATGTCACGTGCTAGGCCTGGGGCTGGAATTGTGTCTGCCCCGTACGAAGCACATATCTGATCTCGGGTAACTAGTCTCTATATCGGATAACATGACCTAGTCATTTTATCCCGATGACTGCAGTACATAAGAGAACCAGTTCCGTATCCTACGTGACCATCATCTCCACTATGACTGGAGTGATACTTCCGTCTTGACATCACACACACAACACTACGATTCTCAATATACCCAGCAGAGGCGTACACCAAACCTGTTAAAGCCCTGGATACCAAAACCAAAGTATATTGATTGTCGCAAGTATTAGCGGTGCAAGTCTCAAGTTAAGACCAAATACACCTAATACCCCCTGATTTCGGACTTCCATAGACACATAGTCATACTACCAATGGAATTCCGATGGGGTCTATCCAGAGCGAAGCTGTTTCCCATACAATCGGTAAACACAACCTCCTATTACACTTGCATTAGTATCCTATACCCAAATATATGAGAACTATGTCGTTATGCCCTCACAACGCGCACAAGTGTAATACCAGTCTTTTACTTTTTATCGATGTCCAATCTCGATAATACTCTGACGAGGGATATTTAATGATTTATCTTTCGTGGATTGATACTGTATCATATCATCTCAATCCAGGAACTAATCGTAAGGACCTCCTATCATTTATACATCTTGGTGATCTAATCACAAATGATAAGAGAGCAATCTCCTTTGTCACATAGTTAATTTGTACAACAACACCATGATCTGTACAAATATTGACGCTATGGGTCATAATTGTCCAACAATCTCCCACTTGGCCTATAGCAAGTCACTCGAGTGTCTGACACCCGAACTATGTACGGTTGGCTCAAACTGCTGAGAAAAGGCTTTCGTCAGTGGATTTGCATGATTATCATCTGATGCAATTTATTCGATCATCACATCGCCACGATGTATGATCCGAACGAATCAGATGAATAATCGAAGTATGTATCTGGATCGTTTGATGAGACCATTAATTCTTTAGCCTGTGCTGAAGCCTAGCTTAGCTGCTAACAGATTTATATCTAATCTAATTAGATTTGTTATCGACCCAAATGGCTTCTATTGTTGCCTCAGCTGCAGCAATAACCCGCCTTTGTTGTTTATTCGGTAACAGTATATTGCTTGGAAGATTTCCACTCACTGTTCTGTTATTCAAACTGTATAGTATCGTTATGCTCGGTTAGGAAACTTGCAACAGTGATCCCAATCACTTCAAGTTCTCCTTCTCCATAGTTTAAGACAGCATCCTTAGATCTCTAAGATACTAATGGATGTTCTTAACATCAATCCAGTGACTATCACTTGGATTGGCCTGATTGTGAATCCATATGCTCAAAGCGTATGAGACACCAGGTCGCGTACATTTATTTCATGTGCGATTTCTCGGAGAGTTTTATCGAAAGCCAAGCTTTCGCCGATTGTATATGGGAATTTCATTTCCAAGAAATGACATATTATCATTATTTATAGGACTTTTTGTCAGTGCGCTCCCACTAACCTCCTTATATACACAAGAATCAATTTCGTTTTTGAATTAAATCATATACTATTAAGATTACATCAAAACGACAATTCCAAGAACGTAATGCTTGCTTCAATCCAAACATGGATTGAATAACCTGCAAACCTTGTTTGCTAGTTTGTGTACGACAAAACCTGACAGGATGTTGTAAACATCCTCCAAAAGGTTTCCTTTTAAGGAAAGCGATTTTGCCGTTCAGCTGCCATATTTCATAAATGAAACATGCAGCATCAGCAAGCATTATACAAATGGATTTATCAATGGCAACAGGTAAAAGGTGAATCGAAATCAACATAATGTTGATAAAGATACCTTTCCGCTAAAAGCCTAGCCTTATACGTTGGTATGTTGCCATCCATGTATGTCTTCCTTGAAGACTTATAAGTACCAATAGGCACAATGCCTTGCGGTACAACAACTAGTGTCTAAACATAGTTGGTATACATGGAATCCATTTCGGATTCATGACACTTTGTCATAATAGGAGTTGATACATTGTATCACTTCCTCATACGTAGTCAGTTTCGTATTCCTCAATCAGACTGACATC
>SKCR01055019.1:0-29337 GCA_019454045.1 Zanthoxylum bungeanum | reverse complement strand
GGCGCAGAGTTCACACAAAACATTGCAATTCCCAGTGTTTGAAGCATTTCTTGCACCATTTGATCTGGTAAACCTTGGAGCTTACTCTCTAGTATCGAAACAGCTGGTTCGAAGCTTCCCATTTTCTTTTTCACCCACTCTACTATATGTAGTCCATCATCTATCTGCGGCTCAATGGCACTGCGTCCACTTAGTATCTCAAGCAAAACCACACCATAACTGTATACATCACTCTTCTCAGTTATGTTCATGGTGTATCCATACTCTGCATTGATTTATTGAAATAGATGAATCAGAATACACAACCATTTTACTAAAAGACAAGTCCTTGAAGCCACAACAATCCTAAAGTAACAACATTTGTGAATTCTTGAAACATCAAGGTATATGTTTAGATGCTACTATATATTTCACCAAAACAATTAACTGAAAATCTATCAAATGTAAAAGAAAAAGAACAATGATTTGCAAATTATACTTGCCTGGGGCGATATAACCATAAGAACCGGCTACTCTAGACATTGCATGATGGTAATTTGGGGAGTTCATCAATCTTGCCAATCCGAAATCTGCCAAATAAGCTTCATACTTGGAATCAAGAAGTATGTTATTGCACTTGACATCTCTGTGAAGAATAGTTGGAACACAGTCATGATGGAGATAAGCCAGACCCTGCGCGGATCCAACTGCAATCTTGTACCTAGTTTCCCAGTCCAAGTTCCTATTCCCTTGCAACAGCTGTTGCAGATTTCCATTCGAAATGTAGTTATAAAGTAGAAGCTTAACACTTTTATTGGAACAATAACCTAGGAGCTTGACAATGTTTCTATGCCTAATGTGTCCAAGAATTTGAATTTCAGATGCAAAAGAGTCCACTGGTTCTTCACCTCTTATTGTTTTCCAAAGCTTTTTCACGGCAATCAACTCACCATTGGGCATCTCAGCCTTGTAGACGACTCCAGAGCAGCCTTTCCCAATCACATTTTCATCTTTTAGGCATTCCAGGATGTTGTCTATGGTGAAGTTGAGCTTTTGAAAGGGAATGAAAGTCCATGGATAAGAGAAATCTTCAGCACCCGGTGATAAATTAGTTGACATACCTGAAGCGTTCTCCTCCATATACCTATGATTTCGTGTAACTAAAATCCATGAAGCAATAATGGCTATGGTCACTGAAGCTAGAATAACAGCAATCAAAGCTATAGTTTTGGCAGATTTCAATCCATTTTTCCGAATAAGACTTGAGGAACAAGTAGATCCATCACTGGATTGACATAGACGGGGATTCTGTAGATATGAATTTGGTGACAGAGTCCTAAAGAATGTCGTTACAGGAATAGGACCTGAAAAATTATTAGAGGAGATATTCAGGGAAGTGAGACTAGTAAGGGAACCAAGGACTTTGATTTTCCCATGCAGCATATTATGTGAAATATCAAGTGACTGCAACTGTGTCAAGCTAGACATTGTCTCTGGAAGCTCTCCTGTAAATGCATTTGAGCTCAAGTCCAAACTGATTGTTAAGCTTGTGACATAGCCAATCTCTTGTGGAATTGCACCAGATAGGCTATTGTAGCTCAAATCAAGCAGAGTCAGTTTCTGCAAATTTTTAATGGATTTTGGAATTGACCCTGTGAGTAGATTGTTGTTGATAATGAGCTTGTTCAAGTAACTGAAGTTTCCGAAACTCCAAGGAATTTCACCTGTCAAGCTGTTTCTGCTGAGATCAAGCTGCTCTAAATTCACAAGCTCCCCTAACTGAGATGGAATTTCTCCGGTAATGTGGTTGTTGTGCACATCCAAAAGCTCGAGAACTGTTATGTTGGCAATCTCCGAAGGAAGGCCACTGGAGAAATGGTTCATGTACAAATCAAGAAAGACCAAGTTCTGCAATTGGCCTAACTCCTTCGGAATCTGCCCTGAAAGCTGGTTTTCTCCGAGCCTAAGTCTCACTAAAGACTGACAATTCGCAACACTCTGTGGCAAACCTCCTGATAATGAATTTCCTAAAAGCAGAAGCTTGCTCAGCTGCTTCAAACTGAAAATCTCTTCTGGAATTGACCCTGTAAGCTTGTTCCTAGAAAGATCAAGCGCGTAAAGTTCTGTGCAGTTGCCAAAAGAGGCTGGTATTGTTCCGGACACTAAATTGCCCCATAAGAAAAAGTTCTGCAAGTATTTTAAGTTACCAACCTGCCATGGAAGCGAACCTGAAAATTGATTCTTATCAAGCTGAAGAGCTGTTAAGCTTGAACAGTTACTCAACTGCCATGGAATCAAACCAGTAAGCATATTATCAGACAAATGAAGCTGCTCAAGAAGCACGAGCTTCCCCAAGTCACCAGGTACTTCACCAGAAAGATCATTAGAAGAGGAATCAAGCACAACAAGTGCTGAACAATTGGAAAGCTCAGCTGGAATCTGTCCAGACAATGCATTGCCCCATAAAAGCAAACTAGTAAGCTTTTGCAACTTGCCCAATTCAGATGGTATTGAACCAGTGAGCTTGTTCATATGCAAATACAAATTCCTCAACTCTGAACACAACCCAACTTCAGGTGGAATCAACCCGAAAACCTCAGTATCATAAAGAGCTAATGTTTGGAGATTGATCAAGTTACCAAATGTAGGTGGTATAACACCAGAAAGGCCAGTGGCTGCAGCTCCAAATGTGGTCAGATTTGTGAGCAGCCCAAGTTGTGGAGGAATCTCTCCTGTTAAGTAAGGATTTCCCCCAATTCTAAATTGCTGTAAAGAGGCTAAAGAACCCAACTGAGATGGGATTGAACCATTAAGCAGATTGTCTTGTAAACAAAGGACTTGAAGTGAAGTAAGATTAGCAAGCGGAGGAGCAATCCTGCCTGATAGTCTATTGGAGTTCAAGAAAAGGAACTGAAGCAATGAGAGCTGGCCAAGCTCTTCTGGGATTGGACCCCATAGAGAGTTAGAGGAAAGGTCTAAGAGGCGCAAATGAGTCAGTTGGCCAAAAGAAGGAGGGATTGTGCCTGAAATATTTGTTGAGGAGAGGTTAAGGAGTTGCAAAGCAGACAAAGATGAAAGCTGAGGTGGCATAGAAGAAATATTGAGGAAAGTGTTTGGAAGAGACAGGGAAATAACTCTGTTTTGGGGAGAACAAGTGATGCCCTTCCATGAACATGGAGTCAAGCTTGAAGGGTTCCATGAAGAAAGTACTGATGATGATGCTTTTGCAAAAGGGCCAGCAGCTGATATAAGAGAAAGAAGTGCTTCTCCATCAGGAGAGAGTGAAGAAACCAAAGTGTTTGACATTGTTAACAATAATGAAAAGAACAGAAGTGTTTGTGTTTTTTTCATTTGAGCCATGGAGAGAAGTTTAATGGTTTCAAATGACGAAGTTTTGGAAATGGGGTTGATGAAAATGAAAATGAAATGCTGGTCTTGGTAATGGTGATGATTATGAAAGTGAAAGTCCACTCTAGGAGACAACATGCATGTGTAGTGATTTTAAAGGAAGCTTAAACTCCACACTAAAGAGTGAACTAAGAAAAAAAAATGTTTTAAGGATCATAATCAACCATTAATGGAGCATTATGATGAACAAACAGCCAAAAAACTCAAATAAGTCAAGTTGAAAGATCAAAAGAAACTAGAAAAGATGTACCTCCCACTAGTGCTGAAGCAAATAAAATGATGAGAATGGCAGCTTATTGCAGCACTGCATGAATGTTGGACATGATATGGTGGTGGTGGTGGTGGTGGTAATGGAGGCGGCAGCGGTGGTTGAGTTTTGAGAGCTTTGTTCAGGGTTGTTTGTTATGGAGTCTCGAGAGTGATGAAAGGGTGTGTATGCCCATTGTTTAAAATACTTAGGAATATTTTTTAAGAATTTTTTTTCCGCTTGAGTGATTAGGGCGCCACAGTGTTTCTTTTATTTATTTATGATGAGTTTGGTTGTGCATTTCGCTAGCGTTAAAATGCTCAGCTAAATGTATTTTTTGACATCAATGTTAACACTTATAAAATAATAATCTCATAATATAATATTATTTTTTTGACGATATCTTATACTCTAATATTTGTTACGTAATTTATAAATTAATTTATACTCTCAATGCAATATTCTCTACCAAACTTACTTGGCATGTTACCCTTATTTATCCAATGAAGAAGAAATGAAGCCTGAGACTTGTTCTGGTAAGGGCAGTGTTGACTGTTTTGCATGTGCTGCTTCTTGTTTATATATACAAAAATTATATGGAGAATAAAAGTAATGACTACTATGTGTTGAAAATGCTTTTTAACAAAATAATATCCTACCATGCAATTAGTTTTAATCGTTATTTAATTCTCATATTACTGCTCATATAAAGGTTATGGGACAAGTGGTTGAGTCAATCTATGAAGTCAAACGGATAATATCTTATTAATTGAGACGGTTCTTATAAATGGTGTTAGAGTTATACCAACTAGAATATTGGGCTCAAGGGAATGGATCGTAATATCTCACATTACTTAGATAGAGCTTGGGCATATAATTATATTTATAAGTAAGAGATCTCTTCAACTAGTTAGAGGTCTTTTTGATGGGCTTGAACTAATGTTAAGAACAAAACCGTGAAAATATTAGGTTGTTGGGCTAATCATTCATCCAGACCTTACAATATATATGTGTGTGAGAGTATGGATGGCAACGGGTCGTGTATGGTACATGGATGTCAATATCCATAGTTCCATACTCACTCCATTTAATCAACGAGTATGAAAATTATTATTTTACCCAATCCTAACGTACCAACCCTGTGCGGGTCTTCGTTCATACCTTTATTTAGATATGGATGTCAATACTTGTACCTTACTCATTCAACCAATGGATATATAAAATTATCCCTTTCTCGCTGCTAATGTAACAGTCCCTTGTACGGGTCCCCGTTTATATGGAGCTTTTATCTCTATTTGAACGAATATATTAATATTCATACCCAATTCATCCAACGAACAAGTATAGTAAATTATTATCTTATATGTGAGCGGTGATATTATCATTTTCTGTGTATATATATCACCATCATTTATCCCTAGACTACACCTATCATATGATCAGAATGAATCTCCAACCACGAGTGGGCGGCCACACAAAATATGGCCCTCAATCTGGAGTAAATCTTTGGTGCAACCGTGGTATGGATAACGTGGTACCACCAACTAATTAAAAAATAACATGTTTAATTTTCTTCCTATTTTTTAGTTGTTTTTTTACTTTTTAGCACGCGTGGCAAATGATGATTGGCTTGTTGCATGGATGACGTGGTACCACTGTTGCACCAAAGATTTTCTCCTCAATCTGACTAAAGGACTCTAATATTCTCCCGCATGGTTGACACGTGTACATTATTAATAATGCATGTCAAAATTTTCTTCACTATTACAAACTTGGTACTTTTATTTTTTTTAATATGGTTTCTTTTTCATTCGTTTATCGATCAAAGGTCTCATCGAAATTCATCTAAAACAAGTTTATATATATATATGTACCATCGCACTAATCACGTACGTGCCTCACATGAACGAACGGGTTCTGACCCATGAGTTCAAGCCTAATTTATTACCTAAAATGGACAAAAAGTTATTGATACTGATAGGGATTAGAGATGGTAACTAAACCCGGACCCGGTCCGGATTTACATGGACTCGGACGATTCGGGTTCGGGTCCGGGATTAAAAAAATCGGACCCGGGTCTTTAAAATTCGGACCCGGGTGTATCCGGATCCAGACCCGGGTTCGCACGGGTCTGGTCCGGATAGACCCGGGTCCGGAAAAAAAAAATAAAAAAAAATAAAATATAATGAAAATACAAAATAATATGCATATATATATAAAATATATATATATAATAGAATATAATAAAAAAATATAAAAGAATTGAAATAAAATTAATTAAATTGACAAAATCCAAATATAAATATAAAATAATACAATTAAAAAATTTTAAAAAAAAAATTAGTGAACCGGGTATCTGGGTCCGGAACCGGACCCGGGGTGAAGAAATTCATTGCGGACCCGGACCCAGGTCCGGATCCGGTTTTTCCATCCCTAATAGGGACGGTCCTGAATTGTCTTAAATTTTATAGGATTATGGAGGAATTCTTAAAATAAAGCTTTATTGATAAAGAATAAAAAAATAAAAAATAAAAATCATTTTATATTTGAAATATCAAGAGTGAATCCCATAATTCTAATATTTTATTTTATTATTTTTATTTTATTAGTTGAATTATTATTTTATCTTATTAAATTTATTCCTTACAGATCGAATCCGGACTCACTGAGTTATTTTATTACTTCGACATTCTTATACTTTTGAGTAAAGAACCACTTTGTGAGTGTGTCAATCGTCAACTCCTAAGGTATAGAGTATAGACTGCCCCATTCTTTGGAGCAGAAGCCACCGGGGAGTCTTCTTCCAAGGATACTCCATGGGGCGCTCCTCATCCTCGCCCCCGACCTTATAGAAGAGTCTTTTTTTGGGACTTTGGTATAGAGGGTTGGAGTTTGAGAAAATTGGGAAGATGACATTTGGGATTGTCTAGGTGGTGGTGTATTGATAGTTTGGGTCGGTGGGGCAGAGACCTGCATAAGAGTTTTTTGTTTTTATGATGGAGAAATTGGAGTGGTGGCCCGGGGACGGGAGCCGTTTTGGCCCGCTCTGGGCTTGACGTCTGGCATCCCGTGCGATTTGCAGATGGGTGAGCCTTTTTCCAGACATGTTTGCATTCAAAAAAAACACAAGGTTAGAAACAATAAAGTGAAGCTCAGGTCAGTAAAATACAAAATGTAAGAGAAAATAGTAAACAGCAGCGGAAAAAGAATAAAAAAGGTCGGTCGGTCGATTAGTATTTATCAGACTGTTTTTAACAGGTGAATGGGTCATCGGGATAAGACCCACATTAGCCAAGGATGAGAGGTTGAGGATGTCTCTGCAGTTGCCTGTAAACTGAGATGCAAGCTTCACTCTCGCCTTGACCGTGCGGTGAACTTTGGGAGGATCACCCCAGCATGCTACAAATGGTAAAATTATGTTAGTAAAAATCTTAAAGGCATAAGGAAGAATAGTTCATAGGGTCGGGTCGTTACCTCAAATCTTGAAGACGGGCGCACAATAATTTCTCGACCAGAGATGATATGAAGTTCATCCCATGCTCCCCCAGCCCAAAACCATTTGTCCTTGAAGTTCTTGTTGGTGACTGAGAGGTTTGTAACCAATGACTTGCCTCCAGCGTAGAGGGACAAGTAATACCAATTCTTATACTTCTTTAGGTTTGCGTTCATTCAGTACAGCATTTTCATATTTTCAACTGATGGTTCCCCCAGCTCAGCTCGACTATAAACTACATGAGCCCTACTAGCACCCTTCATCCATTCAAGTTGAGTTGGCACGAGGCTAGATTCATAACAGCCAACATCTTGGCAAAATATCATTGCATGAGCAGGCGCATACCTACGTCAGAGAGGTTGGGATATATGCCCTAGAGCATCATGTAATATAAACAGAATTATTTGTTATGAAATAAAAGATGCATTATTCATTTATCAAAATATTTGATTTAAATCGCATATTGTAAATTATATTGTTTACCCTTGATTATTAATGTGTCTTCAGACTTAATGTATGAGTATGATACACAAGAGGATTTCAGTATGAAGTTAGTAATTTAATATAGTCCATAGAGAGCAAGCAAAACAGGTACTTTATTTGTGGTTTATCTATAGTTGCGGTCCATTCTATAATTATATGGCGACTTTGATATGAGATCGTCAATGTGGTGACATGAGAATGTATTGTGAACTCCTTTATGATAAGTTATGTCATTTAATTTACAAAGGTGAGGTTGGTGTAGCAATCCCGACCAATAGCTACGTATATTGGGGACATGATTTGGTGTGTAGCTGTGGACGTTTTACATGGATATGGAGTTCACTCATTCTTGCGAGAAGTTGAGGAGTATCTTCCTTAAGGGTTGATTCGGTACTTGAACAATTAGAGCGCTCAAGTCTTTATATTGTGAGAAAGATTAATATGGTCTTTAATAGTTATGAATAAATTATTCATTATAAAATCAATGGTACTTAAGGTAAAAATAATTAAAGGGTATAACGGATAATATGGTCCGGCTCTAATTATGAGATTCTCGTGAAGAGCCAATCCGTATGTAATGACTATATCGATGGACACCGACGTAGTTCGACATATATTATTTATCTACGACAATGAGAGTGGTGTTTCGGGTTCTTAGTGGAATAATATGAAATTAATAATTCGGAATATTTAATTAAAGAATTTAATTAATATTCCAGGATTATTGGAGTTCGGAACTGTAGATTCATTTGGTCTCCGTGTTAGCTCGACGTACTGTAGTAAATTAAATATAATTCGATAGTTCAATTATATACGCACATACATATATTATTATTAATGAGATTAATAATATATTTTGTCACACATGTAACTTTATATTATATTTAATATAAGTTTTTTTATTTAATAAATGATTATGAGATACTCATTTAATTTAATAAGTATATTAAATGGTTTGATATATCATTTAATTTAATGTAGAATTTTTCAAGTATGATTTGTAAAAATTCAACATCTCATTAATGAAATTTACACCTTATTTTGACAATCAAACATTGTCTTTATGATGACAATTAATAAATTGGTTGTTGCAAAAATTAGGTGTAGAGAATTAAGGGTGACCGAATTTTGCATGGTGTGGGCTTAGGGTTTTTGTTCAATTTTTGACAACATTTTACCCTAAGTATAAAAGGATAAGGATGTTATCCTTTTACCATAATTTTCATTATTGAAAAACCTAGCCACCATTGTTATTGTTTTCTCTCAAATGTTGAAAGAAAAAAAAAAGAATAACAAAAGAAAAAAGAAAATTCTAGTGTGATAAATTTTAACTCAATCTCTAAAGTGTTTAGGGAGTCGGTTTCAAAACCTTGTTTGAATCTCTAAAGAGTTTGGGGATTTGGTTTTGTGAGTGAAGCCTACACTTCTTTTTGTTGGTAGCGAGACATAGCTCGAAAGATCATTCGGAGTTGGAACAAGCTTTCTTCTTATTTCTTTTCTCTATACACATGGCATGTTTTGTGTTTGGAGCTTGGATATAGCACCAAGAAAGCACTCAAGACAGCACACAAACTTTCAGGAACAAGTCAGCGCGTCGCAAATCCCACACAGTGTTGCGACACGCCAAAGAACAAAAACCAGGCAGTAACTTTCAGGCTCTGCGCGTCGTGACTCGGAGACGATCGTGTCGCGACACACTCATTAAGAAAATCCAGACAGAAAGTTGTGACATTGAGCGTCACGACGCAAATCACCACGCGTCGCGACGAAAGACTACCAAATGATGCCATAGGCCGGTGCAATAACAGTGAAATATGTGGATCTGATTGGCCCATTTAATGGTAGTTGATGAGAGTTTAGAATGAGATGATGCCAGAGATGGTGGAATAATAAATTTGGAAGCTTATATAAGGAGTTGAAGTCTCCGATTTAAGGGTTAGCAAATTTCACATCTCACAATTTGTAAACAAAAAAAACTAAAAGCTTACGAACTGGTGATAGAGAGCGAAATTTGGTCAGTCACCCAACCCCCTGAGAGAATTGTATCAGACTTGTGTAAGATCTGATGTGTTTTAACCATTTATAATTTATTTCCCCATAGTAGCTCGGGTCGGCCTTGACCCCGATCAGTAATAAAATACACTCTCTTTTTCTCCCGTGGGAGTAGGTAGAGACACTCTCCGCTGAACCACGTAAACTCTGTGATTTATTTATCTGTTTGCTAAGTTTGTTTTAGTTCTCAACTAACCAAACAAATTCATAGTTGAGAGAGATTTATTCGAGAGGTTAATTTATCATATTATCTTCCAAATGAAAAATAGTCGTCAACGGTATTAATTATTTAAGCTCTACTTATGAGATGTAATATGATCATCTCTACAAATGCAATGATCTATAAAATGGGTGTGGTTCTTTCTCACCGACTTATTAACAGCGTTTTAAATCAAGACTAAGAGAGATTAAGACTGCGATTAATATAATGTCTACAAGATGAGACACATTGAGTTGAGTGAGTAATAATTAATACGATATAAATAAAATGCCAAAAGGAAAAAATACAAGATGTTGATGACAGACAATAGGAGTGAGGCTTATGCATGGCAGCTTAGGAGATTGTGAAAGTTCAAAAGCAAAGTGTTAGAGCAAGTAATAAGCAACTAATTTCTATGTCTTTTTTTTCCTCATTATATTAACGAGTATTTTTTTAATACCATCATTATAATATAAATGAGTGACGTGATATCATTAATTAATAATTATATAATATATAAGAATTAAATTACATAAAATTATCATTTATTTAAATATTTAGCGCGTGTGATAAATTATTATTGAGTTATTACATAGATAACAATTCGTTATATGATAGAACTTTACATATTTTTTAAAGTTTACATAAATAAACTATTATAAAAATGGTTAATAGGTTTAAGGCTGGTGTCCCCAAAGCCAAGCAGAGTGATTTGGTGGTATATGACTCAGTATCTCATTTTGGGATCCTAAGTTTGAACACAGGAAGTGCGTTTCTTGTAAGAGTCTGGGACAGCCGGAGATTTTACTTGTTCCGCTTAAACCCGAAAGAAATGATTTTACGGTAAAATTTCAACTATTCAAAAAAAAAAAAATTTAAGACCGGCGTGACAATAGAGATTTTGGGTAAGAAAAAATAACTTTATTAATCTTTTTTTTTTTTAATTTTGTATTTTTTTACTCTGAGATTAATTTACTGTAGTGAAGTGAAATTAAATCTTTTTGGTTACCGAGGAAGAGGAGGTGGATTGGTCTTGGGCGAAGCAAAAGATGATGGAGAGTCACATGAAAGAATGAGAGAGAGAGATGAGTTTTAGTTTTGATTGGAGAAAAATGAGGATAACCCTTTATGTTTCACAAAATGGAAACTTTGTTAATGTTGAAAAATTAAACAAAACTCTCTTAATCATAGTTCTTTTAAATATTATTTATATTTATCATTTTATTATTTTGTTCCTTATAGAAAATTTAAGTGCTTAGAAAATATGAATCAAATAAAATTATTTAAATATATTTAATGATTAATAATAGATAAAATCTAAAATTTGTGAATTAAATGAAATTTTATAAGATATAAGGTATTTAATTTTACATAATTTTACTTGATTCATATTTCATAAGTGTTTTTTTAGAAGTCTTTTTGGAGCATTTAGGTCTTCCATAAAAGGCAAAAATAATAAAATGGTAAATAAAATTAATATTTTTATAATAGCAGAGAATTTTATTTAGTTTTTAAAGATTATTAGTACAGGAGTCACATTTTATACGGGGTGATCATATATTTTAGGTATTGATATTATAAATATTTCAGATCTGGTTAATTTTATAGTATAAATTAGATGATTGATTTACTTACACATAATCTTTATATCTTATTCCTCAGCTTTTATATATAATATTTGATATCAATAGAGTTTCGATTAATTTTGTCAAATATCATACGCTTATGTTTATTTTTCCCACATTTAACTACTAGGGTTTTTTTTTTAAGTATATATAATATTAAAAAGATTAAATCAGTCAAAATTACATCAAATTCATGAGTAGATCGGTGAAATTTCTTTTTAATGATTTATTTATTTTTAATAAAGAGTTATATATTGAATTACATCAATTTTTTTCATTGTGATTGATTAATTTTAAATTTTATGTGTGTGTATATATATATATATATATAAATATATCAGAACATTATAGGACACATGTACCATTTTATTCATATATCCGTCTCAATAAGTCGTATTGAGACAACAATAAAAGATTTTAAGAATAAAATATGCAGATACTTGGCATGTTTTCATTTGTCAGTCCACTAAGATACGAAGGAGCTAGACATAGGTATGTGGTCCAAAGTGAATTTAGATAAGAATCATGAAACTTTAAAAAAAAAAAAGATTTTTAATAACTTAATTTATAATCTTATTTTATAAATATGAAGTTCATTAATTATTTGCTTCTTTTGCAAACAATGTTGCCCTTAATCTAGGCAAATGCAAGCCTTTAATACTTTATGGTCAACATTTATTTTCATATATTGTAGCCTTGTAGGGTTACATTTATTGATCTTGCTTAGGTTAAAACTTTTCAAATCATTTTTTTCCTATATTAAAATTTTAAAATTAAATAAATTGAAATCTCTATGAAGTAATAATTTTGAATGCAATTCTTGGTTTCTCTTATAAACACAACTCATTTTACTTTCACTCAAATTTAGTTATAATAAAGTGTAAACACTCATGTTTTATATATAATAATACAACACTGTTTTACTTTAATCGAAGTTTAAGTTTGCATTTTTTTTAATATAAATTATATTTTTAAATCAACTTTGTAATATTACAATAAAAAATTTCAGGTTCGCCTGGCCAGTGGCGTATCCAGAAATTTCAGTCAACGGGGGCTAAATTTTTTTCTTACCAAAATAATATACAATGAATTCATAGATATTTTTTGAAATTATAAGATGATCCCTATACTTTTGAAAATTATGAAATAGCCCATAATTTCTAAACTTATAAATTAACTCAAAATTTTCAAAATTATATTTTTATCCATAATTTCTAAAAATATCAATTTACCCTAAAAATTTAAGTAAAAAATTATTTTCAAAATTATGTATATTAAGTTTGTGTAGTATATTATATACTAAAACCAAACCTAAGTATAAACATAGTTATTTTTATTTTTATTTAAATGTAATGAAATCTCCATTCTTTTGCAAATGGAAAAACACATAAATGAGTGGATTTAAAATGAAAAATAGTCAATTATCTATACACATATAAATTAAATATAATTATTTTAGATATGTTTAAGAAATAAGATTGATGCAAAAGTGTATTGAAATTTTTTTAACTAACTTGAGTTTGGGCCTACATATTATATTAAAAAAAATACAACTCAAAAAATTAATAATTGATGTATTTATGAGTATTGTTTAATTATTTATATTTTCTAATATATATATATACTAGTGTGTGCCCGTGCCTACAGCACGGTGTTATAATGAATTTATATAGAGATTAAGATTTTGTTATTTAATTTATTTATAATAAAATGATTTTATTTTTTAATTTATTTGGTAGTTTTCATTTTCCATTAATAAATGATTCGATTCTTTAATTTATTGGTAGTTTTCATTTTCCATTAATAAATGATTTTAATTCTTTTTATAGAGATTCTATAATGAAATGATTATTTATCAGCCGTTAGATTATAATGAAATGATCTGAGCCGCCAATTAAGCCACATAAAGATAGTTTTTGGATGTATTATCTCTCTTAATCTTAACCATTCGTTACATTATCTTTCCTCTCACACCATTGTGCTTTATAATATATATATATCTGCCACTGCGCATGTCCATATTAAATTTTCATACGAACAGATGAAAAAATATATGTATTTTTTTTTAATTGTCCACACGAAAATTTTATACGAATACCGGTATGAGAGAAAAACTAAATATTACAGTTTTTATATCTGAGTTTAGAACAAATCAAATCTACTTTTAAAATTCAAAATAAAATCTTCCTCCACTAATATAAATGATGTCATTTTTTGAAAAAATCACATATTCCACCGAGGGCCAGTCCTGAGTTTTTGGGTGCCCGGTACGAAAGCTCAAAATGTGCCCTTTTTTATTACGAAAACATATGTTAAAAAAATAATATTTAACGAGGGCTGGAACCCAGTCAAAGCTGGAGGGCTAGACCCTCACGCCCAAATTATATTACTTGAGAAAACATACAAATGTGGGGACATATTACCTAAACCCCGACAATAAAAAAATACAATCATATACAACCATTCATAGCAAAACTCCTTAAAATTTCAACCTTTAAACATGTGCCAAAATCATGGAATATTCACAAATTGCACAATGATAGCAATGGAGATATTTAAGTAATCATGCACTATTTTTACCATTTATTATTTTGGTGTGGTGCCCCTTAATTTTTGGGCCCTGCACAGTAGCCCTTGTGGCACTGTGCCAGGGTCGGCCCTGATTCCACCAACTTTTGGGCAAAACACTTTTGACCGGTGATTAAAAATCAAGACTAGATTGGCTGATTAGATCGGTTGAATAGGGATTCAGTCTAAGGTCCAGTCTTGGTGACCCTCACAAAATTGGTCGGAGTTGAACCGTCATAAAATCCGTCGAACCGACCAACTCAACCACTGAATAAGTGACCCGGTCCGAGTTCGGCAGGTTTTTAGTTCGTTTTTTTATTTGACTTTTTTTTATTAATTTTGATTTTTTATATTTTTATAAAATAATAATAATATAGTTAAAACATTGACCATGGATCGCGGGTCGACCCCAGTTAAATTCCAGTCAGACATCCTATCCTTGACTCTCTCACCGGACCAGATCGATGAACCGATTTGGGTTTTAAAACACAGTTTTTGACACTAAGTGAAAAAAATAACAAAAATATTGTTTGGCGACAAAACATGCCGTTGCCATAATCAACCCTTGTGGTGGACATATACCTTAAAGGATGACTTTATGGCATCTTTCTTAGATTTTTTTTTTTTTTTTTTTTTTTTGTCCTTAAATTCATGCATGGAGCCCCAAACCCTATTTTTATAACTAGGTTGTGTCATTTCGTTCATTTGGATTCTAATTTAATTTTATTTCTTATAAACTAAAGAAAAAAAAATGACCTCAAGAGAAGAAAACATGTAAATAGAAATAAAAGAGGGTTGCCCATTTTAAAATGAACCGCTGCCTCATTTTTTATAGATATATAGGGCATCTAATCTAAGCAAGCTATCAACGAAGTCAATTAAAAATAAGCTGCTTGCGAATGCAATTCTCTTTTACTTGTCTACATCTTTTAAGGTTCAGAAAAAATAAGCTTAGAGATTTATTTTGAGAGCGTTTGTATTTTTATAAAAGAAAATTACCATCTATGGATATATAAAGTATCGTCTATTAATCTCAAGTTATGAAAAATTATAATTTACATTAAAAATACAATATTTTATGTAAAACATTATTTTCTCTCAAAAGTCTCATTGAACCTTCAAAAGTATCTTCATTTAGGTCTTGGGACATACTAGTCTTTATATAGGAAGAATTGGCAGTTCTCTTAAGTCTGGATTTCATCGCGACACGCATGACCTAGCATCGCGACGTGCATGGCCTAGCATCGCGACGCGGGCAATATTACTTTGAACGCCGCAACTCTCACAACTTTGCGTCACGAAGGGAAGAAAGTTGAGGTTTTGTCTCAATTTGAATATAGCACGTCGCGACGCGCTATGCAACATCGGGACGCACATCTCAAGTCATTGACAACGGCCCGATTTCGCATTGATTTTGTCGTTTCATCATTCGTTAAGTACGTTTTAGATGTCTTATGAGCTGGATTTAAAAAATAAACCCAAAATATATCAAAACGTTCATAAAATCCCAAGAAATTCCCACAAAATACCAGTTAGACAGCCGGTAAATATAAACATATTGACTGCTGATCAGCAACCCTATTACTAATATTCAAAAGTTCAAGTTCTTCATTCCCTTCAACACCATCATTTTCAGGCAATTGGGTACTCGAAAAATCATCGAAGACGTCCTTTCGAGAACAAAACACAATATGGGTACCTCTCAAAAACCGGAAACTATAAGCAAATGAGTGAAATTTCCTAGCCTTCTGAATTGGATACTTTACATTGCCGTTTTGTACAAAACTAAAAGAGTTAAGTGGCGGTGAAGAGTTGAAAAAATTGAAAGTGGAGGACTTACAAATATTGAACAAGAGTATGCATTTTCTCTTATCCTGCAACTGCCCACATTATGAGCTTCAACAACTGCTCTGATTCTCTCTGTGTTTCCGACGAGTCGGATTTTTTGGGGGGTTGGTTTGTTTTATCTGTTAGATGAATTGGGCTTGGGTTTATCTTTTAGGCCTATCAAAGGCCCAAAGTTCATAAAGATCATTTTTGTCCTAGATTGTAACTCGTTATGGTGCATTTTTGCGATCTCTTGTCCGCTTCAGGTAGTTGCATCATTCTCACGTTTTTGTTCTGCTATGAAGTTTCATCCAAGTAAAAATATTTGTGGGCATTCATAATTGAAATCCTAACGTTCAAGGAAACATGTCGATTTTTCTATAAATCATGCATGTCATTTACGTTTGGTTCGGTTCAAATTTTGGATTTACAATCCATATATAAATTTTAAGTCCAACTATAATACTATCATGCCAAGTTCTTAAAACCTACCTATGAGTTTTAAAGATTTTTTGTTCGAGTCCAAATAATTATAAGGCAGGCATGATTTATAGAAAAATTGATGCAGCTCTGAACATCTAGGTTTCAGTCGTGTTTGTCCAACAACCACTCCAACATGGGTGAGGCTTTCTACTGAAATAAAATCTTACGGGATTATATGGATTCCTACGTCATTCCCAACATGGACAAATGACCTCGTAAAAAAAAAGACGGTAGAAAAACACACATTCATTATTCTATTGTAAATTTGAATTATTTTATTATACATACAAATAAAAGAAAATTAGTTAGAATAATATTTAAGGATCAAAACTTCAACATATTTAAAGTTTCTACTTTTTTTTCTTTCTAAATAATTTTAAGCAAGTTTCATATTGATCACGATAAATTTCAAACTGTAAAGATAATGTCCAACATATTTATATACGAGTGCAAAATAGCGAGAGATAACAATTTAATATTTATTAACGAAGTTCGTGTTGTAAATTAGATGGTCTCCTACACTTATCTTTTATGTTTTAGCTTATCCCACATTGATTAGGGATAATAATATTAATCTAAACATATCTCTATAAATAGAGAGTAAATCTTGTATAATTGATTCATTCAAAAAATCAATGAGAAGAAAAGCTTGCAGTTTTACAAGGTATTATTTTCTTCATTTTCTCTCTTATTTTATAACACGTTGTCTAATCAAAAATGAAATGATACGCCTGAAGCCAATTTCATATGGCAGCTTTAAGCCATTCATTAAGCCATTCAATACCCAACTCTCAGATTCAAATTCAATACGGCCTGAAGCCTTTATTTTGATATTTTGATGGTCTTGGCGTGAATCAGATAATCATTTGCACATCCGCGAATTGCTTTACCCTACTCACAACAATTGCTATTGTTGATGATGATCCAATGGCATCAATTTCCATTAAGCCCTTGTTAATCATGCGCAACATATGCTGTGAGCAATGAGCCATTGTTCATCTTCTGTTTTTCGTCTCCATTCTGTTTTTTTTTTTTTTGTTGAGCATGGATGTGGTAGATCTAAAACTAAATCAACATACGCAAAAGGTCTAAAGCCAATTCGCTGAAAAAAAATTAATGCCGAGTACGCCAAAGGCCTGAAGCCTTAAGAAGATGAAGTTGATTGTTGCTATTATTTTAAGAACATGCGTCCCTGATAATGATAAGCGGATTTGAAAAGCCATGAGCCAAATTTGGCCTGAAGCCAATTCAGATTCATGCCTCTGTGCTTGATGATGATCTCATGAGATTGCCATTTTAATGGTTTGATGATTATGCCATTTGTGGAGTCATCACGATCATGCCCCAAAGCCGAAAGTGTATGGTTTTGAATGGCTTTGATGATCATGTTACTTTTGGCTCTTAAAAAAAAAAGGGGGCATAATTGTGTGATTGCTTAATTAGAACCGGTACATTTATTTCAATCCTAAAATTAGAATTCATAGTTCTGATTTAGAATCTGAAGTTCTGAATCTCAATATTAGAACCTATAGTTCTGATTCAGAACCTGAAGTTCTGAATTTCAATATTAGAACATGTAGTTCTGATTCAGAACCCGAAGTTCTGGATCTTAATATTAGAACCCGTAATTCTGATTCACAACCTGAAGTTATAAATCTCAATATTAAAATTAGAAACCGTAGTTCTAATTCAGAACATGAAGTTCTAAATTTTAATCTTAAAATTATAACTTGTAGTTATAATTCATTGTGTTATTCTTTTATTTATTATTAATTTAACAAATTAATTATTTTTATAAGCATGCTCTGTGGTTGCCATTAATTTGGATCCTCCACATTAGAAAATAGAAATTGTATTTTTTTTTTCATTTTACAATTTATGTTAATTTCTTTCATAATGTGATCAACTATTAGAGGTAAATTAGAGCCCGAAGTTCTATATTCATTAATTAATTATTAGATTAGAACCTGTAGTTCTAGATATATAAAATAATTATAAAACTCGAAGTTCTATAATTACACTACAATTAACGAACTTGAAGTTCTAACTTTAATTAATTAGATTTTAGATTAAAACCTGCAGTTTTACACATCGAGGACTCGATCTGTGCTGCGCCTTGGGGGCTTTCTCTGCAGACAATGTTCGCCGAAGCTTAGAATGCAATACAAATGATAAAGCATGGCGACGATTCACCACTATCGAAGAATCCATGGAATCTGAAGTTCAGAATTCTAATAGGATATTTATGAACTTGAAGTTCTAAATATTAATATTATCAATCGGAAATTAAAGTTGTGAAATATAATTCCTTTTTAGGACCAGATATTCTAAATAATAATGTAAGATTGGAACTTAAAGTTTTAGATCAGCAAATTAATTTTCATGAGAACCTGAAGTTCTAAGTATATGTGTGTAATTTTGGTTCATATATATTTATGTGATGTTTTAATTTTTGCATTATATTTTATTGTATATTTATTATTTTGAATTATATTTATGTGACATGAACTTTACTTACAAGGATATGGACCCTTCAAAGAAATTATTTGTTCCGAAAAATAAATGTGGGGATGTATGCTTGGCTGATAGTGCAACCACACACACTATCTTTCGAGATAGAAAATACTTCTTGGATGAAAATTACATGAAGGAAATGTAAACACTATATATGGGCATGTAGACCTAATTGAAGGCTCTAGAAGAGCCATAATCTTATTAGCAAGTGGAACAAAATTATACATTGAAAATGCTCTATATTCAGGCAGGTCCAGTAGAAATTTGCTAAGTTTCAAAGATATTCGCAGAAATGGGTATCATATTGAAACTTTAGATGAAAACAAAATATAATATATATGTATTACCAAAAATATCTCAGGTAAGAAATATATATTGGAAAAACTTCCGGCTTTCTCATCTGGATTGTATTATACAATCATAAATGCAATAGAAAGTCACGTAGTGATGAACCATAAGTTCAATAATCCAAAGATGTTTATGTTATGGCATAATCGTCTTGGTCATCCAGGAGCTACGATGATGCGTATAATAATTGAAAATTTCAATGGGCATAAATTAAAGAACCAGAAGATTCTATTGACAAATGAGATCAATTGCACTGCTTGCTCACAAGGCAAACTTGTGATACGCCCATCTCCATCTAAGATTGCCCTTGAATCCCCATCATTCTTACAAAGGATTCAAGGAGACATTTGTGGACCAATTCATCCACAAAGTGGATCTTTCCGTTACTTTATGGTTTTGATTGATGCATATGCAAGGTGGTCACATGTTTGTTTGTTATCCACACGTAACATTGCATTTGCCAAGCTATTTGCCCTGATGATTAGATTAAAGGCACAATTCCCAGATTATCCAATCAAAATCATACAATTAGATAATGCTGGTGAATTTACATCCAAGACATTTGATGACTACTGTACATCAGTTGGAATCGATGTTGAACATCCAGTTCCACATGTACATACACAGAATGGATTGGCAGAATTATTGATCAAACGAATTCAGGTAATTGCACGAACTTTATTGTTACAATCTCAATTACCAATTTCTACATGGGGGCATGCTATACTACATGCAGCTGCATTAATTCGCCTTAGACCCACAGCTTATCGTCAATATTCTCCAATCCAACTTGTTATTGGTCACCAACCAGATATTTCCCATCTACGCACTTTTGTTTGTACTGTATATGTTCCAATTTCACCCCCACAACGTACAAAGATGGGACCTCAACGTCGTTTGGGGATATATATTGGTTTTAATTCACCTTCCATTATCAAATATTTGGAACCTTTAATGGGTGATTTATTTACCGCACATTTCGCGGATTGTCATTTTGATGAGACAATCTTTCCACCATTAGAAGAAAAGAAAGAGCCTCCAGAAGCAAGGCATGAACTTTCTTGGAAAGTTCCTACCATGTCTCACTTAGATCCTCGCGCCAGCCAATGTGAAAATGAAGTGCAAAGGATAATCCATTTGCAATAATTGCAAATCAATTACCAGATGCATTTACAGATGCTGCCAAAGTAACCAAGTCTCATATACCAGCTGCTAATACACCAGCTCGGGTGGTTATTCCTGTTGAACAATCTAATGTAAATGCAGCTAATTAATCATCTATTGCACGTCAAAAACGTGGTAAACCACTTGGTTCTAAAGATACTATTCCCCGGAAGAGGAAAATGAGAGATTCAGATCCTGTTGAAAATAATGCTCGAGCAATGACTATACCTACATCTTCTCAATCACCAGTTCCAGAAGAACTGATAGTCCCTGAAGAGATATCAACCCCTGAAGAGGCTCAAAATTATAAAAATGAGTAAAAATCTACAAATTATACTTATACAAGAGAACTGTGGGATCAAAATGAAATAATCATCGACAATATGTTTTCATATACAGTAGCTACTGAAATTGCAAATGATTTTGAACCTCAAACTGTCGATGAATGTAGAAAAATACACGATTGGCCTAAATGGAAAGAAGCAATTCAAGCAGAATTGACTTCTTTAGCCAAACATGAAGTATTTGAACATGTAGTCCAGACACCTGAAGATGTCAAACTCGTTGGTTACAAATAGGTGTTTGTACGAAAACGTAATGAACATAATGAAATCATTAGATATAAAGCGCGACTAGTTGCACAAGGTTTCTCGCAGAGACCAGGTATTGAATATGATGATACATATTCTCCAGTGATGGATACCATTACGTTTCGATTTTTAATCAGTTTGGCAGTCTCTGAAAGATTGGACATGCGTCTTATGGACGTAGTGACAACATATTTGTATGGGTCACTTGACACTGATATTTACATGAAAGTCCCCGAATGATTGAAAATGCCTGAAGCATATATAAATCAATTGATCGTAAAATATGTTCAATCAAGTTACAACGATCTTTATATGGATTGAAACAATCTGGACGCATGTGGTATAATCGTTTGAGTGAATTTGATGAAAGAAGGATATATAAATGATCATATCTGCCCATGCGTATTTATTAGAAAGTCCGAAATCGGATTTGCCATTATAGCAGTATATGTCGATGATATGAACTTAATTGGAACTTTCGAAGAGCTTCTAAAAATTGCTGAATACTTGAAAAGAGAATTTGAGATGAAAGACTTGGGAAAAATGAAATATTGTCTCGGCTTACAGATCGAGCATAAAACTAACAGAGTATTTATCCATCAGTCTGCATATATTGAAAAATTTCTCAAACATTTCAACATGGATAATGCTCATTCATTAAGTACTCATATGGTAGTGTGATCTCTCGATCCTAAAAAGGACCAATTTCGTCCTAAAAAAGATAATGAAGAGATACTTGGTCCAGAAGTATCATATCTTAGTGAAATTGGTGTCTTGTTGTATTTAGCTCAATGTACCAGACCGGATATTGCATTTTCTGTTAATTTATTGGCAAGATTTAGTTCTGCGCCAACTCGAAGACATTGGAATGGTGTTAAACATATCTTTCGTTATCTTCATGGCACTAAAGACTTGGGATTATTTTATTCAAATGAGCTAACACAAAATCCAGGCATTGTTGGTTACGCTGATGCAAGATATCTCTCTGACCCTCATAAGGCACGTTCACAAATATGGTATGTTTTTACCTATAATAATACAACAATTTCATGGCGATCTACAAAACAGTCTTTTGTTACTACATCATCCAATCACTCAGAGATACTTGCATTATATGAAGCAATCAGAGAGTGTATATGGTTAAGGTCACTTATACATCACATTCAGAGCACATGCAACTTAAATTTTGCCACATATATTCCAACAGTTATATATGAAGATAATGCTGCATGTATTGCACAAATCAGAGGAGGGTAAATCAAGGGAGATAGAACCAAACACGTCTCACCTAAATTATTTTATACTCATGAGCTCTAGCAGAGCAAGCAAATTGATGTCAATCAAATAAGATCAACCGATAATTTTGCAGACTTATTTACTAAAGCTTTACCGACATCAACATTGAGAAGCTTGTATATAGCATTGACATGCGCCGACTGAGCAAATTATCTTGATAATATTTCATCAGGGGGAGCATAATCATTGACATCAAGATATTGTTGGATAAAAGCGCATTGTACTCTTTTTCCTTCGACCAGGTTTTTATCCATTGGGTTTTACTAGCAAGGTTTTAATGAGGCAATGTTACATCAATTATTGCAAAATTAAAGTGATGGGTCCCAAGGGGGAGTGTTGTAAATTAGATGGTCCCCTACACTCGTCTTTTATGTTTTAGCTTATCCCACATTGATTAGGGATAATAATATAAACCTAAACCTATCTCTATAAATATAGAGTAAATCTTGTATAATTGATTCATTCAAAAAATCAATAAGAAGAAAAGCTTGCAGCTTTACAAGTATTATTTTCTTCATTTTCTCTCTTATTTTATAATAGTTCGGACTATATATATTGATATATGCACTTCTTAAGTGCATGTTTAGAATATTAATTCATTTGGAGTAAAATTTAATTTTCATTAAAGTGATATACTGTTCATTTTGGCTATACACTCTTGTCACAACTCAAAATCGGGGTAAGTGACTTTAGATAAATAAATAAATAAAAATGATTCAAAGCCTAGTCAAAATGGTTTAAAAAGTCAAATAACTTCAAAACATGCCCCTGTGACTTTAAAACATCAATAAATACAAGATTATGTAGAAAATATTAAAAATACTCACACAGTTTAAATGTGAACACTTGTAGTGATTATATAATCAAATTCAAAATAATGGTCTGTTTTATTGCAATGCACGACGTAATTAAATTGCTAATTTTAAATACTAGTCAAAAATCTCGAGAATGTACCAATATCGATTTGCGGAGAGGGTCCACTCGACACTATCCAAAATTCTAGAGGAATCAAACCACGCTCTTCACTTCCATAGCTCTAAATACGAATATGAAATGATAAGTTAAGGGGTGGCAAAACCACAAGCTCAGTAGAGATTAAAAAACTCACCTTAATTGGTTTTACAAAAATCATGCATGGTTGTGCAGAATAAATATCTGTAAGGGCCAAAATTGGGCCCAATGGTAAAATCGACATTTTACCCCAGGGCCAACCATCAAGCCCGAAGCCCATTAACGAATCTGACCCAAAAGATTAAACTAATAGGCTTCACGGGCCCAAACCCATCGTTATCAGGGGAACCAACGGACACCAGTTACCAGATCAAGAGGAAATCTGAACTCATAAACATCATCATAAAGTCATCGGTTACCAGACATAAACTATCCATTAAATCGCCAGTTACAATAACTCCAACGGGAAAAGAGAGACCCCATATCAGGAGGCTTATAAAAGAGGAACCAAGGGATAAAGAAAAGGACATGTTTTGACACAATCACTTATCACCGAATAAATTATAATACCCTGCCCTCACGGCAAACAGACGGAGACTGAGGTAACTTCTGGCCTTGTTCTCCTTACTTCAGACTTTCCATATTGCTGACTTGAGCATCAGAGTGCCTACGGTTTCCACCACACCAGTGGGCAGTAACCTCCTCACTCTTACTACCCTTATTTTACAGGTTCGCTAGTGCCCTTCATCTTAATTCTCGATTGTGGATCTCGGTCGAAATCAGCATCCATAATTTGGCACCCACCGTGGGGCTACTAAGCGGATTTTTGCAAAAACTAAACCCATTAGATTCACACACTACGAGCAACCGATAATGGCCTCAAGCAACGATCAGACGCCGGATCCCATGGTTGCACAACTTATCATGCTTCAAGAACGTTTACAAGCTTTAGAAGAGGAAAATTTGACAATGCGAAACTACAACGTAAGCATACAGGGAAAGCTAGAGCAGTTGTCATCCAACCCTCAGAATAACAACATCCATGGTCAGACTAGCAATCCAAGCGATCAAGGCAATCTGATAGTCCCACCTTCATTAGATGGGTAGGACGACAATAATCCACCCATTTCACATGGCCCGAACTCCTCTCTCGATCCCACTCATCAAATTGTCTGCTCCATGAGAAGAGAGATGATGGAATTCAAGGAAACAATCATGTCTAGACTACCAGAGGTGAGGTTGCCAATCAGAAAGAGCAGAGCTGGAGCAATTTCTGATACTCCATTTGTGGAGTCAATTGTGGTTGTCGAACTGCCTCAAAAATTCAGCCTGTCTGAGATGAAGTTATATGATGGGTCCACCGATCTGGATGACCACGTAATATATTACAAGTACAAGATGATGTCAACCGGCTTGTCCCCAAACCAATGGGAAGCTGGAATGTGCAGATGTTTTGGGGAAACATTGGCGGGTTCTGCCCTCACTTGGTTCATTAACTTGCCCTACAGATCCATCGTGTCCTACCAGCAGCTGGCTGACAAGTTCGTGCAACACTTTGCAAGTTCATGCAAACTAGAGAATACTTCAGACGATCTTAATTCCATACTGCAAAGAAAAAGAGAATCTCTACGGAGCTACATAGCTCGGTTCAACAGGGAAAAAATTAATATTCCGGATCTCCACCAACCTACATCGATAGAGGCCTTCCGGAACGGACTGCTAAATGATAGTGGACTTTACAAGAAATTAACCAAGTTCCGATGTTACACCATGGACCAGGTCATGGCGCGGGCCCAAGTGGAAATAAGATGGGAAGAAGACAAAAGAAATAAAAGAATGGAGGACGTTTCGAATACACGGTTGATAGAAGGCTTGTTGCTTCCAGTCGACCTGACATGGGTATTTATTCTCATAAAGAAAGGAGAAACTAATCCCGATGAGAGCGGAAGCCTTTCTACAAAGATATTGATAGGCGACCAAGGCAATACAAAAATCGAAAAGAAACACCAGCAAGCAAACTCAGGCTCACGAACTACAACTTTACAATTTTCCTAGGGGAATTGGTATCAGTAATTAAGAAGATGGGGAGTGAAGTGAAGTGGCCTCCACGCTCCAGGGACGGCTCTACCAAAAAAGACACTAGAAAGTGGTGTGAATTCCACCGAGACTACGGCCACACGACAGCAGAGTGTGTAGCCTTGAGATTGGAGGTCCTGAAACTATTAAACAAAGGATTTCTGAGAGATTTGATCACTGAGAATGGGAAAGCGACATTGGCACGAAGGGACGAGAGAGATGGTCAAGGAGAAACTCCGACTCCACCGCCACCAGTTAACAACACTATTAATGTTATTTCGGGAGGGTCAGAAATCAGTGGAATATCGTATTCGGAGGCTAAACGACATTCGAGATCTCTTACTAGCAATATTTCTCATACTACAATGGCTGTAGATAGGATGTTCACCAATTTGACTATGTAGTTCCTAGACGACGGTGATTCACACAATTTAAATCTTCACCACGACGCTTTAGTCATCTCATTGCAAGTGGCAAATTTTATGATCAAGCGAGTGTTGGTCGACACAGGCTCCTCAGCCAATATCATTTTCGCTACAATCCTCGTGGATATGGGTACCGAGTTGGACAAAATAAACAGGCGGACGACAATATTGATTGGGTTTAGTGGAAAGCAAAAATTCATAATGGGAGAAATATCACTCCCAGTCTACGTAGCAGGAATCAATAAAATGACCACGTTTTTGGTTTTGGATAGCCCATCAGCCTACAATCTAATCATGGGCAGACCGTGGATTCACGACATGAGGGCAGTCTCGTCCACCTATCACCAAGTTATTAAATTCCCAACCAAATGGGGGGTTCAAGAGATTAAAGGTGATAGAGCTGCATCCAGAAGCTGCTATCAAACGACCTTGAAGGCGAAAGTTGAGTCGGCATAGCAATTACAGGGTGGATCTCGTGGTTCAAAACCGACACTACCAAATCTAGAGGAGCTCGACGAGATCCAGATTCACCCTCAATTTACAGATCGCAAGGCACTGATTGGAGCTAACTTGGATCCCAGATTATGAGCCGACCTAGTAGAATTCCTGAAGAAGCGACACAATAGTTTTGCATGGTCTCACAAGGACATGACTGGAATCGACCCTGAGCTGATTACTCATGAATTACATGTAGATCCATACCACACCCCGGTGAGGCAAAAGAGAATGAAGTTCGCCCCTGAAAGAAATCAGATCATTGATAAGGAGGTTCAGAAGTTGTTGCAGAATAGAGCGGTCAGGGAAGTGCAGTTTCCATAGTGGCTTGCAAATGTTGTCGTGAGAAAAAAAAAGGAAAGTGGAGAGTCTGCATCGATTTTACGGATCTGAACAAAGTTTGCCCAAATGATTCATTCCCACTACCACATATAGATTCGATGGTCGATGCTACGGCTGGACATGAGTTGTTGAGCTTCATGGATGCGTATTCAGGCTAAAACCAGATCCTCATGCACCCCGACGATCAAGAGAAGACAGCTCTTGTCACTAACCGAGGAATTTACTGCTACAAGGTTATGTCGTTCGGCTTAAATAATGCAGGGGTAACATACCATTGATTGGTCAATAAGATGTTCGCCAGTCAAATTAGGAAGTCAATGGAGGTTTACATAGACGATATGCTGGTGAAGTCTGTTAAATCGGATCAGCACCTCAACCATCTGGAGGAAGCCTTCAATATTATGGACATGTACGGAATGAAGTTGAACCCAACTAAGTGTGCATTTGGTGTTGCCTCAGGGAAATTCTTGGGATACGTAGTCACTCAACGAGGGATAGAAGCGAATCCAGACCAGATCAAGTCAATCATCAACATCCCCTCACCTTCCAACCCAAAGGAGATCATGCGACTAGCAGTGAGGATTGTCGCATTAAACAAGTTCATCTCGAAATCCACGGATAAGAGTTTTCTGTTCTTTTCAGCTTTAAAAAAGGCCAACCACTTTGAGTGGACTCCCGCTTGTGAAGAAGCGCTGAAAGGGCTCAAGCAATATCTTACAACTCCAACTCTGTTGTCAAAGCCACTCGACAATGAGAGGCTTTATCTCTACTTGGGAGTATCAGAACACGCGGTTAGTGCAGTCTTAATAAGAGAGGAGGTGGAAACCCAACTCTCAGTCTACTACGTAAGTAAAGCGTTGCTGGGAGCAGAATCACGCTACCCGTTAATGGAGAAGTTGGTATTCGTTCTAATTACGGCTGCAAAAAAACTCATACCCTATTTTCAGGGACATCCGATCACAGTATACACGACATATCCTCTGAGAAGCATACTCCATAAACCAGAACTTTCAGGGAGATTAATGAAGTGGGCAATCGAACTTGGGGAACACGATATATCGTACCTGTCTAGGACCGCCATCAAATCTCAAGCTTTAGCGGACTTCGTAGCCGACTTCACTCTCGGCTTACTTGCTGCAGTTGAAATCGAAGTCTGCTCTATCCGATCGACGATTCCTTGGAAACTCGCAGTCGACGGATCCAGTAACAAAAAGGGGTGCGGTCTTGGGATTATGATTACTACTCCGGAAGGCGACATTCTACAGTAAGAAATCAAGTGCGGATTTAGAGTGACCAACAACGAGGCAAAGTACGAAGCACTGATTGCAGGGTTGTCTTTAGCCAAGGAACTGGGAGCCAGGAAGATATAAGTAAAATCCAATTCTCAGTTGATTGTAAACCAGATCCAGGGGTCCTATCATGCACGAGGTCTTCAAATGGCGTCCTATTTACAAAAGGTAAAAGATATTCAGTCGATATTTGAAGAATTCATTATAACCCAAATCCCAAAAAGTGATAACTCCCAAGCAGATGTTCTGGCCACCCTTGGATCAACAATGGATGGAGACAAACCACGTACAATACCAATAGTATATTTGAAATGGCCGGCAATTTGGAAGGAAGAAACAAATGTCGCATCGATCGATTCAGGTGACACTTGGATGTCACCTATTGTTAAGTATTTGCAGGAAGGCGTGCTTCCATATGACAAACCGCAACCCAGAAAAGTCCAGAGACAGTCTGCAAGGTTCGTGATATTTGACGGTCAGCTTCTAAGAATATCGCTTTCAGGGCCTTACTTGAAGTGCCTCACACGCGACGAAGCGCAACATGTGTTGACAGAGCTGCATGAAGGGGAATGTGAGAACCACTCTGGTGGTAGGAGCCTAGCTCTTCGAGCCCATTCAACGGGATACTACTGGCCGACAATGAGTTTGGATGATATACCAAACTAAGAACCCAAATTGGATTAGTGCCAATATAGGTTATCCTAGGGAAACCATAAGTATAGTACTTCTACAGGATATGTATTAACAGTGCAAAACTTATTTAGAATAAGGTTCCATATAAATCTGTTTGACAGATATCATATAGGATATGAACAGGAAAGAAACGAGGTTTCTCATTCCTGATAATTTGGGTATGCCAGGCATAAAGTTTGGATGATACCAAACTAAGAACCCAAATTGGATTAGTGCCAATATAGGTTATCCTAAGGGAAACCATAAGTATAGTACTTATAAATCCCACATGAGAACAATGTGATTGTTGCTCACCATGCGATTTTCCTGAGAGGAATACCGATATGCAGTGGTCAGTGGGAGGATAGTGATACTCAGTGAAAATCGGAGTAATACTATTCATAGCACGAAGTCCTTAATGGAACACAAACAATTCATCTATGATGAATCTGTACCATTAATCTTCAAATACACAAGAAATCGGGTAGATCGGATAGAGTCAGAAAACAACCTAGGGTATGGGTTTCTGATCTAACCTCATTAAGATGTCAATCTTATGGAGGTGTACCATCCGACTACGTTATGAGGAAGTGATACAGGTATCGACTCCCTGTTATGGCAAAGTGCCATGAGTCCGAAATGGATTCCATGTATAACGACTATTATGGATACTAGTTGTTGTACCACAAGGCGTTGTGCCTATGGTACATTATACGTCTTCAAGGAAGACATACATGGATGACAACATACCAATTACAAAGCTAGGCTTTTGACGGAAAGGTATCGTTATCAACATTGTGTTAATAACGGT
>SKCR01055018.1:0-29270 GCA_019454045.1 Zanthoxylum bungeanum | reverse complement strand
GTCTTGGTAATTTTTTGTTTTTTGATCATTTGATGACTTAAAATAATTGGGTAATGTTGTTTTGAAGTTCAATGGGATTGAATTTTGATTTGGAACAATTTTCCCTTTAAAAGTGGCTTGGCCGAATTCTTAGAGAAATAAAATTCATTGTATAAGGATGATATTGAGATATACACATTAGATGTGAATAACAGAATTTATATTTTGAATATAAATAAATCTCAAACTGATTTGATCAGATGAAACTTAATTATGGCATTGTTGTCTGGGAAACAATTAAACAAGACTCGGTATATCCACACTTCGAAGAGTGGGTACTATGACTTATTTGATCCCATTCAAATAAAGTCTACGAATCTAGTTTATTGGGCAAAGTGCCTAAAAAACTATTTACTTGGTAAAAGTGCAAATGCCACCAATCTGTTAGCCCTAGTTCATAGTGAAGCAAGTGGGCCAGTGTCTAGCTAGGCTGGATGTGGATATGAATATTTTGTGACCTTTACGGATGTGGCATCGCGTTATGGTTATGTGTTTCTTTTGAAGAACACAAATCGGAAACTTTTACAATTTCCACACGAAATAGACAAACATATCGGCTAAAGTATTAAACCGTCAAGGTAAAACTGTAATAGAAAATACTTAAGCAATAAGTTTCTAATATACTTGAAAGAGTATAGTATTCTTTCAAATGAGGACTCCTCCCGGAACACGTCAAAGTGACAGTGTGTCCGAACTGAGTAACCGAATTATGTTAGACATGATTAAGGTTAATCATGAGTCGCTCTCAGCTACCATTTCCTTCAACGGATAAGCTTTAAACAGTGCAGAACTTACTTAGAATAAGGTTCCATAATAATATGTTTGACAGATATCATATTAGATATGAACGGGAAAGAAACCGAGTTTCTCAATCCTGATATTTGGGTATGCTAGGCATATGTTTGGATGATACCAAACTAAAACCCAAATTGGATAAGTGCCAATTGTAGGTTATCCTAGGGATACCAAAGTATAATACTTATACATCTCACAAGAGAACAATCAGATTGTTGCTCACCATGCGGTTTTCCTAAGAGGAAAGCAGATATGCAGTGGTAAGTGGGAGGATAGTAAAACTCGATGAAAATCAGAGTAATACTATTCCAAGCACCCATTCCTTAATGGAAAATAAATAGTTTCATTAAGATGAAACTATTCCAGTAATCTTCAAATACACAAGAACCACGTATTCGGAGAGAGTCAGAAAACAACCTGGGGTATGGGTTTCTGATCTCACCTCATAAAGATGTCAATCTTATTGAGGTATACCAACTGACTACGTATGAGGAAGTGATACAAGGTATCGAATCCCTATTGTGACAAAGTTTCATGAGTCCGAAATAGATTCCATGTATAATCAACTTAGTTTGGATACTAGTTGATGTACCGCAAGGCATTGTGCCTATTGGTACTTATAAGTCTTCAAGGAAGACATACATGGATGGCAACATACCAACGTACTAAGCTAGGCTTGTAGCGGAAATGTATTGTTATCAACATTGTGTTGATAACGATTCAACCTTTTACCTGTTGCCACGGTAAATCCATTTGGATAATGTTTGCTAACGCTGCGAGTTTCATTCGTGAAATATGTCAACTGAATGGAAAAATCACTTTCCTGAAAAAAAAACCATTTGGAGGATGTTTACAACATCATGTCGGTTTTGTCGTACCAAAACTAGCAAACAAGGTTTGCAGGTTATTCGATCCATGTTTGGATTGAAGCAAACATATGTTCTTGGAATTATCATTTTGATGTAATCATAATAGCTTATGATTTAATTCAAAACGTAAAAGATTCTTGTGTATATAAAAAGGTTAGTGGGAGCGCACTGACAGTGGCTGTCCTATAAAATAATGATAATATCTAATTTCTTGGAAATGATATATTCATAATAATTGGTGAAAGCTTGGATTTCATAAAAAACTCTTGAGAATAGTACATTGAAAATGTACGCGACCTGGTGTCTCATACGCTTTGAGCATATGGATTCACAAACAGGCCATCCAAGTGATAGTCACTGGATTGATGTTAAGAAACATCTTTAGTATCTTAGAGATATAAGGTGATGTCTTATCTGTGGAGAAGGAGAACTTGAAGTGACTGGGATCACTACTGCAAGTTTCCTAAATCGAAATAACGACTATAAGTGCAAACGGTACTATACAGTTGAATAACGGATAGTGAGCTGAAATCTTCCAAGAAAGATAATGTTACCGAATAAACATCAAATGCGGGTTATTGCTGCAGCTGAGGCAGCAATAGAAGCCATTTGGGTCAATAATAAATCTAATTAGATTAGATATAAGTCTATTAGCTGCTGAGCTAGGCTTGAGCACAAGCTAAAGAATTAATAGGTCTCATCAACGATCCATATACATACTTGGATATTTATGTGATTCGTTCGGATTATACATCGTGGGATGTGGTGATGTGATGATTCGTATAAATCGCATAGACGATAATCATGAAAATCCACTGACGAAAGCATTTTCAGCAGTTTGAGCCAACCGTACCTAGTTCGGGTGTAAGATGTTGGAATTTTTCTAAGGTCCCAAGATCAAACAAGACATGAAAACATGCGTGAATACACAACGAAGATAGCGGAATACTTACATTGATCGGTTATGTCGATTGAAGACGAATCATGCCCAAAAACGCACTGCCTTGGTAAGCCACTGCAACCAGTCCATGCTCACTGTCTTGGCAGTTTCGGGTCTCAAAACGAAGCTCCAAACTCCATCGGATGAGTCCCGCCTCATGGTCGAACCTCCCTACCACCTTCGCAAGACTTGAAAGTGTGCTAGCACTTGATTTCTCACCATGAGAAACCACTCTTGCTTCCCTTATCACGCCCAAACTGGTTCAAAACCAGTGAAGAATGGCCACCATTGGTGTGAGTGAGAGAAGAGAGAATTTGAGAGATAAAATTGTGTATTAAGTTAAAATGATTTACCAAAAATCAATTTATATTTATGCCATAATTTTCATTAAATTAATAATAAAATTATGACACAAACATGCAATGGCTTAGAGTGTCAAACACTCAAACTCCATGCAATGACATTGAGTGCAATGTACACAATCTACATGCAAAGCATTAGAATGACATGTGTCATGTGGGCCCCACACGTTTCCAAATGAAAGTGGGCCCACGTGCACTCACGCGTTCGGGTTCGATATTTCCGAAATACCGAGCTTACGTCGCGACGTTAATTCAATCGAATTTAAATAAATAATTGCGCCTGGCGAAATTATTATTTACGTCGCTAACGAATTAATTCTAAATTAACTCGTTTGCCCGAATTAAAATCTAATTTTAATTCCGCGTCGAAATCTAATTTCGTCTAATATATCGAATATATTAATACATCGATAATTCCGAATTAATCGTTCTCTCTCTTTAGACGACATTTTATCCCGGATAAAATATCTCCGTTATTAATCCTAGATTAATTTTCTCTCTCTTCTGTATAATCCCAGATTATTCAAGAGTGCGAGTTGTGCGTCATCGGTGGATTATCGGGAAGCGACCCATGAGATCCCCGGATAATCTGGCAGTAAATACGGTCGTCGGAGTATCCGAATCACGTACGTACCAAGTACTACGTTCTACCGATTTACGAGACAAGGTCGACTCCTAGCAAAGCACCAAGTCTACCTAATTCTCCGGACATATCCATTTAAGAATATTAAGATCTGTATCAAGCGTAGTATACTAATGTATTGTGCATATCGGCCCAGTATCGGATAATCACGTGCTAGGGCTGGGGCTGGATAAGTGTCTGCCCCGTCCGAAACACATATCGGATGTCTGGTAACTAGTCTCTATAATCGGATATTCATGACCTGGTCATAATATCACGATTGGATGCGCATCACTTTAAGAGCACTAATACCGTATCCTGCGTGACATCATCTCCATTATGACTGGAGTGATACTTCCGTCTTGACATCACATCCAATACACTACGATTCTCATATACCCGGCATTGGCGTACACAGAACCGGTTACAGTCCTAGACGACCTCAACTAAAGTATATCGATTGTCGTAAGCATTAGCGATGTAAGTCTCAGGTTAAGACTATACACACCTACCTTGATTTCGGCCTCCCATAGACACATAGTCATAATACCAATGGGATTCCGAGGGGTCTATCCAGAGCGAAGCTGTTTCCCGTACCATCGGTGAAACACGACCTCCTATCGCACTTGCATAAGTATCCAATACTTATATATATGAGAACTATGTCGTTGTGCCCTCACAACGCGCACAAGTGCAATACTAGCCTATTCCGCATTATCGATGTCCAGTCTCGATAATACTACGGCTAGGGATATTTAATGATTAATCCTTCGTGGACTGATACTGTCTCATATCATCTCAATCCAGGAACTAATCATAGGGACCTCTCTTCATTTATATATCTATGGTGATCTAATCACAAATGATGAGAGTGCAATTTCCTTATTACATAGTTAATTTGCTACAACAACACAATGATCTGTGCAAATAGTGACGCTATGGGTCATATTATCCAACAATCTCCCACTTGGCACATAGCCAGTCACTCGAGTGTCCTACACCCGAACTATGTAAGGTTCGCTCAAATTGCTGAGGAAAGGTTTTCGTCAGCGGATTTGCTTGATTATCGTCTGACGCGATTTATACGATCATCACATCGCCACGATGTATGATCCGAACGAATCAGATGAATATAGAAGTATATATCTGGATCGTCGATGAGACCTTTAATTCTTTAGCCTTGTGCTGACGCCTAGCTCAGCTGCTAACAGAACTATATCTAATCTAATTAGATTTATTATCGACCCAAATGGCTTCTATTGCTGCCTCAGCTGCAGCAATAATCCGCATTTGTGTTTATTCGGCAACAGTTATCTTGCTCGGAAGATTTCCAGCTCACTGTCCCGTTATTCAAACTTTATAGTACCGCAGTATTTAATCGTTTGGAAACTTGCTGCAAGTGATCCCAGTCACTTCAAGTTCTCCTTCTCCATAGTAAAAGATAGCATCTTTAGTTCTCAGAGATACTAACAGATGTTCTTAACTTCAATCCAGTGACTATCACTTGGATTGACCCGATTGTGACTCCATATGCTCGAAGCGTATGAGACACCAATACAAGTACATTTTAAATGTACAATTTCCCAGAGAGTGTTTAACAAACTCCAAATCTATCCCAGTAGATCTTTATTCCTTGAATAAAGGTTGTTACTCCCCAGAATTCTACGGAGAATTTCTATGAAAGAATATCTATGAAAGCCAAGCTTTTACCAATTGTTTTATGGGAATTCCACTGTCAGTGCGCTCCCACTAACCTCCTTATATACACAAGAATTATTTCGTTTTGAGTCAAATCATAAACCATTATGATTATTTCAAAACGACAGTTCCAAGAACCTTATGCTTGCATCAATCCAAACATGGATCGAATAACCCGCAAACCTGGTTTGTCGGTATACAAAATCGTCAGGATGTGTAAACATCCTCCAAAAGGTTTCCTTTTCAGGAAAGCGATTTTGATTTGTAACTGACATATTTCATAAATGAAATATACAGTTATCAACAAGCATCTTCAAAATGGATTTACCATGGCAACAGGTAAAAGGTTGAACCGTTATTAACACAATGTTGATAACGATACCTTTCCGTCAAAAGCCTAGCTTTGCACGTTGGTATGTTGCCTTCCATGTATGTCTTCCTTGAAGACGTTTAATGTACCATAGGCACAATGCCTTATGGTACAACAACTAGTATCCAAAATAGTTGTTATACATGGAATCCATTTCGGACTCATGGCACTTTGCCATAACAGGGAGTCGATACCTCGTATCACTTCCTCATAACGTAGTCGGATGGTACACCTCCATAAGATTTACATCTTTATGAGGTTAGATCAGAAACCCATACCCTAGGTTGTTTTCTGACTCTATCCGATCTACTAGTTTCTTGTGTATTTGAAGATTAATGGTATAGATTCATCATAGATGAACTATTTGTGTTCCATTAAGGACTTCGTGCCTTGAACAGTATTACTCCGATTTTCATCGAGTATCACTATCCTCCCACTGACCACTGCATATCGGTATTCCTCTCAGGAAAACCGCATGGTGAGCAACAATACATTGTTCTCATGTGGGATTTATAAGTACTATACTTAAGGTTTCCCTTAGGATAACCTATATTGGCACTTATCCAATTTGGGTCCTTAGTTTGGTATCATCCAAACGTTATGCCTGGCATACCCAAATTATCAGGAATGAGAAACCTCGTTTCTTCCTGTTCATATCCTATATGATATCTGTCAAACAGATTTATATGGAACCTTATTCTAAATAAGTTTTGCACTGTTAATACATATCCTGTTGAAGGAAATAGTAGCTCAGAGCGACTCGTGATAAACCTTATCATGTCCAACAAAATTCGGTTTTAGTTCGGACACACCGTCTAACTGACGTGTCTCGGGAGGAGTCCTCACATGAAAGAACACCGTACTCTTTCATTTATATATGAAACTTACTGCTTAAGTATTTTCCATTTCGGTCTTACCGTGGCGGAATAACACTATAGCCGATCTGTTTGTTTTCTTCGTGTCGAAACTTCAAAAGTTTCCGATCTGTGTTCTTCAAAAGAAACACATAACCACAACGTGATGCTACATCCGTTAAGGTCACGAAATATTCATGTTCACATCTAGCCTAGCTAGATATGGGCCCACTTAATTCACCATGAATAGGGCTAACAGATCGGTGGCCCTTTTACTATTACCAAGTAAATAGTATTTTAGGTATTTAACCTAATAAACTAGATTCGTAGACCTTATTTGAATAGTCAAATCAGTCCTAGTACCCACTCTTAAAAGTGTGGATATACGAGTCTTGTTTAATTGTGTCCTAGACAACAATGCCACAAATAAGTCTCCATTGATCAAATCAATTTGAGCTATTTTTTGTCATTTTATATGTTTGAGATTTTATTATATTCAAAATATAAATTCTGTTATTTACATCCAATGTATTTATCTCAGTATCATCTTATATAATGAAACACTTTAGTGTTCTAGAATATAAAGGTTTTATCCGCATCGGATTAAACACTGATATAGAGATAATGTCTCTAGTCAAACTAGTTACATTATAACATTTCCTAATTTAAGTACATACCCAAAGGGTAGTTCCTAAACTTAGGTATCTACGGTCGAAACAGCGACTTTCGTCCCGTTTCCAATTCGCAGAGAAATCTCGGCTTGAAGCCAGTATCCAGCTCACAGCGGATTCTGAACGTCAATACATATATGTATTATGTACCACACTAAGTATTTAAAATCCAATTTCAATACTAGTAGTAAACATAACTTTGACAAATATTTTTAAAGTTAGAGCCTCGCCCTATCTTTAATTCCTTCGTGTCTTCCATATCCAAATGGTAGTCACTTTGGGATATGTCAATTATCCTTTCAATATTTCACAAACCTTTGGCCAAGCCTTGGTTTTAGAATATCGAAATGATGTGCACCTTGTGCTACATGCCCAATTGCAAACTTTGACTTTTCTCCACTAGAATAGTCAATTAATTTCCAAGAATTATTAATTGCAATTTTAATACTTTTAAATCTAAAGATAGATTTATTATAAGTATATTAATTAAGCACTAAAGTCATCATCACATAAATCTTCCAAAGACTTTATGCTCTACTATTTGCTTAATAATGGGCTTAGTCATAATAAGTTATTTTATCAAATAAATTAACCTATTATTAATTCCCAATGAAAATTAAATCATTTAAAACATTTAATCCAAGGATTATATATTTTAAATATTCAACCTTTCAATTCTTTCTTGATTTCAATAGTCCAACTATTTAATCAATTTAATAAGGTACTATTTATTATAATGATTACAATAATCCAATTATTTAATCAACTATAATTTTAATATTGATTACTATAATCTAATATAAAATCAACTATCATTTTAATTCAATTATATTGATTACTATAATCCAATTATAAAATCAACTATATATTGAATGAGTTTGTATATAGTCCAACTATATATATATTTAAAACAACATAAAATATTAGTCCAACTAATACTTTTGATAATATGACGAGTAAAATAAAATGAGCGCGTTTAGCGAGTATTCGAACGAATGTTGCAAATTCAATACTTGCCTCCCACTATTTTTCGTCGAGCCTCTAACCCTCTGTCGAGTACTCGGGAAACCGTGTTTCCTAGTGGGCTAGGATCCCGTTAAATATCACACAATCTTGACTTTGGCCAACAAATTGTATGATAATTAACTAGGTAGATCTCGAAGATCAATTGGATCTAATCCAACTCCTAGATCCAGTAGGTGGACATCCAAGTCCTAAACATATATCTTATATATGCCTATACATCGAATGTATACCCTAACCTTTTTCCTCTGAATCAACTAGGCCTTGGCTTTGGCACAACAAACCTATGATCCCAGTCAAGCGCGGACCCATTGACATGGAAGCTTCGTAATCAATGTCGTTGGACAAGAAGTGGTCTTGACTTTGGCCAACAAACCACAACTTGGACAGACACCGATATGGAACAAAGCCTCGTGATTAAAACACATCTTTGAAGGACAAGGGCTTGACTTTGGCCAACAACCCCTGCCAATCTAGGATCTTGAGTAAGAATCACTCAATGGAAGGAAAAACGCATGATATTTGATGAGGGTTTTTCGCGTGCAAATTGGCTACCAATTTAATTATCTTTGTTAAGGTCTCATCATCATACACCCTTAAACATGCATTCTAAATACATAATAAAGCGAGTATGAAATAAATAATAATGATATGCGGATGGATACTTTACACATTGATCCTAGATCAAATCTCTCCTTTCTCACTCAAGCTAGCACTTGTACTACTTCTACCCGTTACACTACACTTCTAAAGAAACCTCATATACATAGGGGAATAGGTGAGAAGAGAATACAAAGAGAAAGAAGGTGATAAGGCTGGACACGCAGGTCCAATTTAATAAATCGAATTTATTACAACAATTTCTAAATTGCCCACCCGACTAATATCCATCCGATATACATTATTCATTCAACACAACCACGTATTCACACACATAAGCATGCTATCAATCAATCTAATCAAATTAATTAATCTGATAATTAAGTGATCATCCAATGTTCAAACAACGATTTGATTTTGTTCGAGTCAAACTCGTTTTTGCGAATAAGTACTTAAAGTACGAATTCATGAATTAAATTAAACTACATCATTAAATCTAATTTAACATGTATTTAATACTAATTCACTATTCAATTCCAAATTAAATATTACACTTTTATTTAATAAACCTTTTACGATTTAAATTCCAAATCTAATCGTAACGCGTCTCAAAGACCGATTAACGTCCAACGTCAATTCAATTAAAGTCCAATGGGCTTTTGATTGATTTCTTAAGGCGTGGACTTTTGGTCAACTCGGGTCAAACCGATAACCAAAGTCCAATCCGGGATTTACCCCATAAGCCCAAATCAATCTTGGCCCATTAGGCCCAATTGAACTTTAAAGGTTCATTAAGTCGCATTTGGGCTTTATGGTCAAGGTTTTGGGCCCAATTGGATCCAATCCATTTGGCCTAAACCAAACTTGATAAATCAAGCCCAATAGGCCCAAATACAACATTTAAATCCAATTTCAAAAATTAGGCCCAAATAATTAAATTCAAAAATCCAATTTTCCCAATTTAATTACCAAAGTGTATTACATGATCAATCAACTAAATCAACATTTCTAAAACACCATATTAGTCCAATTAATCATGCTTGATTCATTATCATATGTCCAACACACAAATTGAAAATCAAACCCATCTACATGCTTAAAGGTCTCGGCCAAGGGAGTGATTCATGTCCAATTCGGTTTCAATCCAATTAATCCGCAATCGACATTAAATACATATCCCAATGATTTCCAATACATCCAATTATCAAAATCAAAATTACCAAGACATTAGGGCATTAGTCACATTCGGCCAACTCAAGATTTTGGGGTTTTTGTCCAATTCGAAATCCAATCCAATCGATTCAAATTAACATCAACCTAATCGATTCTAACTCATCAAATGAATAAAAACAAAAAATCCAAGATCCCAAATCACAAACCATTCGGCCAAGGACAAATATTTGGGGAAAATATTCCAAATCATTTTCATCAAATTAGTCCAACCAAAATGAATTTAAACATGTTATAAGCATACTCAAACAAGCAATTTATTCAAATCATGCTCAACAAACATTTACCCAAATTTTAAGCCCTACATTTTTCATGCTTGCAACATTAGCTCTTGATGCCATTGTTGGATTTTTCTAAGGTCCCAAGATCAAACAAGACATGAAAACATGCGTGAATACACCAACGAAGATAGCGGAATACTTACATTGATCGGTTATGTCGATTTGAAGACGAATCATGCCCAAAAACGCACTGCCTTGGTAAGCTTACTGCAACCAGTCCATGCTCACTGTCTTGGCAGTTTCGGGTCTCAAAACGAAGCTCCAAACTCCATCGGATGATCCCGCCTCATGGTCGAACCTCCCTACCACCTTCGCAAGACTTGAAAGTGTGCTAGCACTTGATTCTCACCATGAGAAAACCACTCTTGCTTCCCTTATTCACGCCCAAACTGGTTCAAAACCAGTGAAGAATGGCCACATTGGCGTGAGAGGAAGAGAGAATTTGAGAGAGATAAAATTGTGTATTAAGTAAAATGATTTACCAAAAATCAATTTATTTATGCCATAATTTCATTAAATTAATAATAAAATTATGACACATAACATGCAATGGCTTAGAGTGTCAAACACTCAAACTCCATGCAATGACATTGAGTGCAATGTACACAATCTACATGCAAAGCATTAGAATGACATGTGTCATGTGGGCCCCACACGTTTCCAAATGAAAGTGGGCCCACGTGCACTCACGCGTTCGGGTTCGATATTTCCGAAATACCGAGCTTACGTCGCGACGTTAATTCAATCGAATTTAAATAAATAATTGCGCCTGGCGAAATTATTATTTACGTCGCTAACGAATTAATTCTAAATTAACTCGTTTGCCCGAATTAAAATCTGATTTTAATTCCGCGTCGAAATCTAATTTCGTCTAATATATCGAATATATTAATACATCGATTAATTCCGAATTAATCGTTCTCTCTCTTTAGACGACATTTTATCCCGGATAAAATATCTCCGTTATTAATCCTAGATTAATTTTCTCTCTCTTCTGTATAATCCCAGATTATTCAAGAGTGCGAGTTGTGCGTCATCGGTGGATTATCGGGAAGCGACCCATGAGATCCCCGGATAATCTGGCAGTAAATACGGTCGTCGGAGTATCCGAATCACGTACGTACCAAGTACTACGTTCTACCGATTTACGAGACAAGGTCGACTCCTAGCAAAGCACCAAGTCTACCTAATTCTCCGGACATATCCATTAAGAATATTAAGATCTGTATCAAGCGTAGTATACTAATGTATTGTGCATATCGGCCCAGTATCGGATATCACGTGCTAGGGCTGGGGCTGGATAAGTGTCTGCCCCGTCCGAAACACATATCGGATGTCTGGTAACTAGTCTCTATAATCGGATATTCATGACCTGGTCATAATATCACGATTGGATGCGCATCACTTTAAGAGCACTAATACCGTATCCTGCGTGACATCATCTCCATTATGACTGGAGTGACACTTCCGTCTTGACATCACATCCAATACACTACGATTCTCAATATACCCGGCATTGGCGTACACAGAACCGGTTACAGTCCTAGACGACCTCAACTAAAGTATATCGATTGTCGTAAGCATTAGCGATGTAAGTCTCAGGTTAAGACTATACACACCTACCTTGATTTCGGCCTCCCATAGACACATAGTCATAATACCAATGGGATTCCGAGGGGTCTATCCAGAGCGAAGCTGTTTCCCGTACCATCGGTGAAACACGACCTCCTATCGCACTTGCATAAGTATCCAATACTTATATATATGAGAACTATGCCGTTGTGCCCTCACAACGCGCACAAGTGCAATACTAGCCTATTCCGCATTATCGATGTCCAGTCTCGATAATACTACGGCTAGGGATATTTAATGATTAATCCTTCGTGGACTGATACTGTCTCATATCATCTCAATCCAGGAACTAATCATAGGGACCTCTCTTCATTTATATATCTATGGTGATCTAATCACAAATGATGAGAGTGCAATTTCCTTATTACATAGTTAATTTGCTACAACAACACAATGATCTGTGCAAATAGTGACGCTATGGGTCATATTATCCAAATAAGACCAAGAAAGGACTGGCTATGGCAAGTGGGAGATTGTTGGACATTATGACCCATAGCGTCATATTTGTACAGATCATGGGTGTTGTACAAATTAATAGGCAAAGGAAATTGCACTCTATCATTTGTGATTAGATCACCTAGATGTACAAATGATAGAAGTCCTTATGATTGTTCCTGGATTGAGAATGATATGAGACAGTATCAATCCAGAAGGATAAATCATTAAAATCCCTAGTCAGAGTATTATCGAGATTGGACATCGATAAATAGTAAAAGACTAGTATTACACTTGTGCGAGTGTGAGGGCACAACGACATAGTTCTAATAAATTGGTATTGGATACTCATGCAAGTGTAATAAGAGGTTTTGTTTTACCGATGGTACGGGAAACAGCTTCGCTCTGGATAGACCCCTCGGAATTCCATTGGTAGTATGAATATGTGTCTATGGAAGTCCGAAATCAGGGTAGGTGTATTTGGTCTTAACCTGAGACTTGCACCGTAATACTTGCGACAATCAATATCTTTGGTTGCGGTCGTCAGGGCTTTAACAGGTTCTGTGTACGCCTATGCTGGGTATATTGAGAATCGTAGTGTGTTGGGTGTGATGTCAAGACGGAAGTGTCACTCCAGTCATATGGAGATGATGATCGCGTAGGGATACAGAACTGGTTCTCTAAAAAGGTTGCAACCGTCGGGATAATATACTGGTCATGATTATCCGATAATAAAAGACTAGTTGCTCGTAATCTGATATATGCTTCGTACGGGGCAGACATTGTACCAGCCACAGGCCTTGCATGTGAAATCCGATGCTGGATCGAAAACGCAATACTACGTATACTACGCCTGATATAGATCCTTAATCCTATAAGGATATTTTTGGAGAATTGGGTAGGCATGGCGCTTTGCTAGAAGCCAACCTTGTCTTGTAAATGGTAAAACGTAGTACGGGTACTTACGTGTTCGGTAGTTCGACGACCGAATTTACTGCCAACATATCCGGGATCTCATGGGTCACTTCCCAAAGATTCACCGATGACGTATGACTCACACTTTAATTAATCTGGGATTAATAGAAGAGAGAGAAAATTAATCTGGGATTATTGCGGAGATATTTATCTGGGATAAAATATCATATAAGAGAGATAACGATTAATTTGGAATTAATCGATTAATTAATATATTCGATATATTAAAAAAATTGGATTTTGACGCGGAATTGAAATTAGATTTTAATTCGGGCGAACGAATTAATTAGAATTAATTCGTTAGCGACGTGAATAGTGATTTCGCTAGGCGTAATCATTTAATTTCGACGCAACGAAAAGAAAATTCGTTAATTTGGAATTAGAACGAACCCGAGACCAGGATATGTTGCGAGCGCATTGGCATTTCGAATTCGAGTGCGGCACGCAATTCAAATCAAGTGTCAAATCACATGTCACTTTGAGTGATGTGACAATTGATTGATTGTTGAGATCGATTGATTGAATGATGGGAGTGGTTGGCAAACTTTATTGCCTTGACTTTTGGAAAAGTGGAAATGGTATATATTAATTTTTTTTTTGGAAAAACAAAAAGGCTAATACATATTTTGTAAAAAAAAACATCTATCCTCTCTTTTATCTCCCTCATCTCACGCCCAACAGTGGCCTGTTTCTTCTGGTTTTGCCGAGAAGAAGGGAAGCCTGAGTGTGTCATTTTTGTGGTAAAAATCACAAGAGCTAGCACTCCGAGAGAGATGCGAAGGTGATAGGGAAGTCCACCCATGAGCCGGGAATCGTTTGACGAAGCTTGGAGCTCAAAACTTTGAGTAAAAAACCGAATGCAGTGGGCTGTTTCTGTCATTGTCGTGAGCTGCTACAAGGGCAGAAAATCGATTTTGTTCGTCAAAGCGTCGCTCAACCGATAGATGTGAGTATTCCGTAACTCCCTCGTTGTATTCACACTTGATTCATGCTTGTTTATTGATCATTTGGACCTTAGCAAACTCCAACAGTTAACAACTTGAACTCTAACTTCTTTCTGACTAAGTTTTTTAACAATTTATTAACTCCCAATCCTTCTGCAGCTTGTTGGGGGGGATCTCCCCAAGGTTCACCATGAAACCTGAGGCATGGTGAGGAGACCAATGGGATTCATGGGCCACTATAGGGATCTTGTCAACCCTTATGTTTTGGCCGACTTGGGCCTTATACCGAGCACTCCGCCTCGCCAGCTAAGGCAGGATTGTAGGTTCTGACTAACCTAAAAATTTCATTTTTGATGCATTCATACATTTTACATTTTACTTTTTCTGTATGCTAAATGTATTTTTCTCTTTGTAGGAGTGTCTGGCTCCAAAACTCCCATCTGCAAGCATCCCGAGGTGGGTCTAACAGCTCTTGATTTCGAATGTTGACTCCTGCCCAGTCAGAAATTAGGCGGAAGTATGCCCATTCCATTCCCTCTCTATTCGGCCAGTCTAATGCCCATTAAACAACAATCATCCATACTAAAGTCCAAGCAACATCAATCCCAGCCACGAACAACTCCTGACCAGTCCGATCTTCAACTGCTCCACCCCGATCATCCAAGAGACACCATCATCATATCGAGGGAGATGAGCTCAGGGAGCCTTAGAGGGAACTCCAAGGAAAAAGTCAACAGCCCAAAACGGCAAAGCCCTAACCGCCCATCTTTAAGCAGAGAAGGACGTCCCGCTGCAGAGAGTCGACAGCTTCTCCGAGGAGGTGAGGGATAAAGTGGCCCACCACCTCCCATCCTATTACCTAATTGTAGAGTGCGTGGACTTGGCGAAGGCCATAAAATATGAAGGTCTTTCGCTTGAAGACCTCGTTTCTAATACATTCAAGACAGTCTCGAGGGTAATTGGACTTCTCCCTTATAATTTTTCCTTTACTTTATTCTTGGCAGACTAAACTCATTTTTTATGTTGTAGATGGCCTATGACATGGCCACCAACCGCGATCTGTTGACGACCACCCTTTCCGAGGGCGCCCAGGCGTAACGGCTTAAAAATTGCTTGACCGAGCGCGAGCGAGAGCTGTCCCAGCAGTTGGAAGAGACCCAAGCTGAAATCCGAGGCCTCAAACAATCCGAGACTTATGCCCAATCTGAGGCAATTGCCCTTCTCAGGAATTTGGTATTCAATAAGAAAGAGAGGGATGACGCTGAGGCCGATTTGATCTGAAAAATCGACAAAAATAAGTCCCTATCATGGCATGTTACCTTGGTCGACGCCAAAGATGAGGAGAAATCAGAACAGCTTGAGAAGGCCCTGGAATATATGAGGAGGATGGAGGCTGAGAAACTAGGTCTTATAGAGGCTACCAAAGGGGAGGCTAAAATTGAAGGGCTGGAAGAATGCGTTCAGATTTTGGAGATGCTTCAACCTGGCCTGAATTTGGATGTGATACATCGGCCTGTGAAGTTATCCAAGGGGGAGATAACGAACATGTGGCCTTTTCCAAAATTCCTTAAGACCCTGAGGCTATCCAAGATCCCGAACCGGTGTCCCCTACACCCACCGTCCAAGAAGATCTCGACCTCTCTCCGCATGCTGTCGCTCCTATTGAGGAAGCTCATTGCCCCTCCATGTCTACTGCCCCTATTGAAGAGATTCTGGGCCTCTCCACTACTATAATGCCAACCGAGGAGGTTCCACCTCCTGCCTCTAATGCATCATCCAAACACTTCAACTAAGATTATTCATTAATAAAACCAACACAAACAGGCCCCCTACTGACTTGAAAACTGAATCGTGTTGCTCATGTACTTTAGTCACTGTTTGACTAGTACTCTATTAGTCATTGTATGTATTCGAAAATTCACTTCCATCTTATTGCCAAAAGCCTATCTCTTCTTATTATGCTATGTATTGTATCTGAGGCCCTCGTGATTCATATTCCTCAAATGCCTTATCCTAAGGGTAATGCCTTTGTTCTTTGGGATAAAATGACTATAGTCGTGTTTTGAAGGTGGTACACTATATTTTGAGTCTACCTGTTCTTGAAAAGATCAACAAGATGGTGTTGTGGTCCATCGCTACCGGGCTACATTGATTAATAAAATTTGGCAGTTTATTTATAAGTATTGTCTATAAGTAATTTTGACTACTTGTAAAATAAAGTCCTTAAAATGACGATTAAAGGAATTAAATTAAGTTTAATTTATGAGATTAAGTCATTCTTAGATGTTCGTGATCGTAGGATTATCAACACAGGACATTGATAAGTCCAGTTTAGATCGACATGTGTTATGTCTGCTTCATTGTCGAAGGAAGGTAGCTGATCTCATATGCTACTAGTGAATGTGTTTACTTAGTCCAACATATGGATGCTTGCTGGAGAACAAGTACATTGAACTGACCCGCTTGAGAACCCATATGGAGTGTTATCCACATGTCTATGATATTTCTCTTTGTAACGATAGTATGAATGATCCTTAGACTTGAGGTCTCCATGGTATCTTGTATGTGGATCATATATGCTTTGACATTACACCTCTGTAGTCTATAGTGAGATTGCACACAAGGTAATGATTAGGCAATATGAAAAGCATATGAGAGTAGTGAGTGATCAATAAAGGATTCACCGCTCTGGATAACATAGAGTCCATATCCCAAGAGGCATGATTTGACATAAGTGATAATATCAGTCCATGGCCATGGCGATTCTTAAAGGAGTTTCAGAAACTCTATATATAAATATATATATTACCAGCTTAAGTCAATGTTCTAATAGCCATGATTTAATAGATTATATATTTTCCATACTCTAGAATATTGGCGGGATATGTATAAGGCGAAATGATTGAATCATACGGTAATCGTATATGGAATAGGTTTCACTAAAGTTAGCATTTTTATTAATTGGGGGTCATGATGCATTGCTAGATGCCACTCTTGACCTTATGACAAAAAAAGAAATCAAGACGGGTGTAGGCACTGCATTTTTGCATGTAAGTCCTGATGATGAGTCTCATATGGACACACTACCTTTTAAGTTGTGGAAGTCACATGAAACAGACGTCAGAAGGGAAAAGTAAGAAATCAGTACTTTGTTGGATTTTATTTGTTTGTTTAGCTTCGGTTTCGCTTGTTGGACCTCTATTTTAAAACACAACCTTAGCCCAAACCCCCGTAAGTCACACACCAAGCCCCTATTCACACCACTCACGCCCATTACCTATACAGCAGCCACTCACGCCATTAGCCTTCATCCATTAGCCTCTGAAGCCAGCCCCTGAACATGCCTGAATGCCCCTGAAGTCAGCCCCTGAACATGCCAAAACCAACCCCAGAAGTCAGCCCCTGAACACGCCCAAACCAGCCCCTGAAGTCAGCCCCTGAACAGGCCCAAACCCGCCCCTGAAGTCAGCCCCTGAACACACCCAAACTAGCCCATGAACATGCCCGAATGCCCCTAAAAACTGTCTCTGATACACGCCCAATGATTCCATTCACGCCCATCACCTTCCAAATTAAACAAAAACACGTATTAAACACATGCTAAAATCAAGACAAATCACATTCCCTAATTAAAATATAAAATTCAAATCTCATCAAACGCTTTCCTAATTCTATTAAATTACATACCTAAATAAAACAAATCAAATAAAATCAAATATATCATCTTCCTATCAAATCAAATCATACCTAATCACTTCCCTAATTAAAAGATTTTCCCTATCACACACTAATAAAAAATATCTCCCATAATTACACAAATCCTTTCCCTTTTCACACAAGGTAAACCCCAACCCTTTGCCTATAAAAAGAAGCCTAAACCCAACCTTGAAGCCCTAGCAATTTATTCCCAAAGCCATAAAAAACAAAAGCAAATAATTCTCTATTCTCCTCCTCTCTACCATCACCAAAACACTCTCCCAAAATAGCAAAGGAACATCACCACAACACCCCCCTAAACAGTAAGCATCATCACCGAATACAGCCCTAAAACTGCCCCTCCATTCACCGAAAATCACAGCTCCAAACAGCCCTTGGATCACCGAAACATACCCCTGAAACTGACCTTCCATTCACCAAAAATCACAGCTCAAAACAGTCCCTACAATCACCGAAAATCACCCCTGAAACTGTACTGTAACATCACCAAAAATCACCCCTAAAACTGCACTGCAGTGACCGAAATACACCCCCAAACAACAGCCCAAATACACTCAAAACGTAGCCTAAATTACCAAAAATAATGACAAAAACTACACCTTAAGACAGTCCCTAATTACTGTAAAATAGTTAGCCAAAACCGTGACCAGAAATAGCAGCGAAACCGAGCAAAACAATAACTTGAAGCAGTGAAACAACGAAGGAAAACATTGAACAAGTGAACCGGAGGAGTTGCGGAGCAACAACCATTCCGACAACCGCATACTGTACTTCTGATAGACGACTAAAGAGGTTAGACATGAGGGCACCCTTTTTATTTATTCTCATTTATTTTTTATTTATTTTCTTACTTTATTTCGCTTGAGTATTGTGGATTGGTGTATGTTATGACTTTCGGATGAATGGAACATGTGTTCTCTCTTGCGGTATATCGGATGGAAACCAAGACGTAAATTCTGTAGCCGAATCCGAATGGACGGTAGTACGATCTATACTTGGGAAACAACTCCACATACCACTCGAGAGACACACATATTCATTTCATCCAACCTTGTGTTTGAGCATGATTTAGTTGATAGTATGTCATTTATTTTTTAAGCATGATTTAGTCGTCAGTATGTTACTTATTTATGCATTGTAATGATAGTATGTCATTTATTTTTTAAGCATGATTTAGTCGTCTTTATTTTTTATGCATTGTAATATAATGCGCATGGGAAAATCATGTTGGATTAAAGGTCCTCCATTTTGAGGGATGAAAAGCCTAAAGGCTACCTTTACCATGAAGTTTTGCCGCGCCGGACGAAGTATGTTTGATTGAATGTGAGATATGTTTAATCGGACATACGAAGTCCCATATCATTGTCTTATTTATTTGTATACATTGTAATGTAATGCACATGGGCTTATCATGTTGGTCTAAAGGTTCTCTACTTGAGGGAAGAAAAGCCTAAAAGGTTACCTTTACAATGACATTTCGCCGCACATTTATTATTCTGTTATTTGCTTTCTGTATGCCATCTCCTTGTTAAATCATGCATCATAGTGTAACGCGCATGGGCAAATCAAGTTGGATTAAAGGTCCTCCACCTTGAGGGATGAAAAGCCTAAGGGCTACCTTTGCCACGACGTTTTGCCGCGCCGGACGAAGTATGTTCGATTGAATGTGAGATATGTTCAATCAGGCATTCGAAGTCCTATATAGATGTGGGCACATGTCACATCTCTTCCATTTCATCCTTATTGTCTATCTCTTTGCTGCATCGCATCATTGCACATTTATTTCGATGTACAATTACCCCTTTAGTTATCTCTTTACATTATTCACTTAATTGTCTCTCTTTAATGTGCATGCTTGTACAATCATTATTTACTCGCTTTCCCGTATTTATCAATATAATGTGTTTGTGAAATTATATGCTTGTCGTTATTCCGATTTACCTTTATGCATCCAAACTTGGATATAAGTTATATGCAAACTTAGATATAGGTTATATGCAAACTTAGATATGAGCTTTATTTTCATGCATGTGAACTTAGAAATAGAATACTCTTGGAAATATATGTTACGTAGATTCGATTAAATTATTGCACAAATCATTTCATTACAAGTGGTATAAGTAAGAGACCATTCCGAACCCATCGGTTTGAGGTCTTCCCTTGCGAGGGGTGAGTGCGGCCTTAAATCATTTTCCCGGTTCACACCGGGTGGTGACTCATTTATTCTCCGGTTTAGTCCCCCGTGGGCTATTCCGTACTTTCGACTAGGCGGCGAGCCTAGAATAGTGTTACTAATTTCTGTTGTCTACAGTCTGGCGACTCCACTGGGGATAGAGAATCGGCCCTGAAATAATGTCTTGTAGTGATTGTGATATATGTTTTAGTTAACTGTGTCTATAGTGGGTTGAAGGGGTTTAATCAAAGGCATTGTTTAGGCTAGCTGATGGTTTGGTGTCTTCCTTCATTCACTACCTTTCTATAAGGAAAAGCTACGAAGGCACCTAGATAATAATTATCCGTAGCTCGTTGTGACAGACTAATTTGGAGGACTTGTTGTTTATTCCTATCACCAAGGCGATAAGAGCCTAAGAGGCTTGGGTTTCTTAGAGAGTTCACTCCACCCTCCCTCTGGGGAATCGTCAATAGGAAATCTATTTGACAGTCAGTCACGAACCATAACTCGTTGGCACGTACCGTAAGGTATAAAAAAGGTACGCTCACTTGGTCACTTGAACCCTTGAGTGAGGAGACCTAGTTGTGGGCAATCCTTCGCCAGCGAGAGCCTTTATCTACACTCCCGCAAACCCATACGTAGACCATAGTTGTTCGACCAATGGAAACTATTTCCTTGTGCTTGTGTTTAGGACCATCATCATTTGGATTCAGTTGGATTTCATGTCAGAAATGCGAACTTGTTGGGCCATTTAAACTGGGATGAGTTTGTATATTATGACAATTGGGCTAAAAGTTTCTAAAATGCCGATGGGCCACTCTGTAGAAATTGTATCTTTATGCTTATGTTTAGGTGCCATCATCATTTGGATTCAGTTGGACTTCTTGTCAGAAATGTGAACTTGTTGGGCCATTTAAACTGGGATGAGTTCGTATCTTATGACAATTGGGCTAAAAGTTTCTAAAATGCTGATGGGCCACTATGTAGAAATTGTTTATTTATGCTTATGCTTAGGACAATCATCATTTGGACTCAGTTAGACTTCTTGTCAGAAAGGCGAACTTGTTGGGCCATTTAAACTGGGATGAGTTCGTATCTTATGACAATTGGGCTAAAATTTTCTAAATGCCGATGGGCCATCCTGTGTTTGGGCCCCTTATCATCTGAATTTGTTTAGCCATGTTATCACAAGGTGTAAACCTGTTGGGCCTTTTCAACTACGACAAGTTTCCCCTTGCAATAATGTGATTGAAGCTTAAAAATGACAAGAGGCCGACTTATATATTCCATGCATTGCACACATACATGCTGACTGATAATTTTAAAGAGACACCATAGATTCTCGTTGGGTTAGGAAAGAGGGAAGACTCATCAAAAGGTCAATAGCAAACATGAGCGAATCAGAGAACGAGGTATCTCGTATGGATCAGTTGGAGACCAATCTCACCAAGGTTACTGAACAGTTGCAAGCCTTGACTACTGCTATGGCTAATATGGTTGTGCCCCATGCTGGGGGAAACTCTGAGAATGTTATGCATGAGGAGCCTCCAACAGGTTGGGGGATGACATCCCCGCTTTTGATGATAATATGGCTGAATATACGGCATGAAGAATAATCGGGTCTCAGGCAGAGTTGCAGAAGCTCTGGGATTATGTGGAATTGGTTACTCGCAAGATGAGGGGTAAGCATAAGACTTGCTAGATTATGAGGCAATGACTTTTGAAGAACAGTTGCCAGCTCAATTCAAGATTCCTGATATGGCCAAGTTCAACGGGAATAGGGATCCGAGGGTCCATCTCTGACAGTATGTTTCAGTTATGAGTTCAGTGGGTCTATCAAAGCGTCAGGTACAGAAAATGTTCGGGATGTCACTTGAGGGGGCACCCGTGGTATGGTATCATGGTCTTGAGAGGAAAGTCAAGGATGATTGGAGAGCATTGGCAGAGGCTTTTATGAGTCAATATGTCACAGATTTGAAGATTGACTTGTCACTCCGCGACTTGGAGAATACCAAGCAGAAGCCGGAATAGAGCTTTAAAGAGTATGTAGACCGCTGGAGGAGCCAACTTCTAAAAATGCATACTCGGCCCTCAGAGAAGGACCAAATCAAAATGATCTTCAAGGGTACCAAGCCCTCTATATATGGCAAGTTGAGGAGGATGACCTGCATGATTACTGATTTTCGACAGTTGAGGGAGACTGTCATGGATATCGAGGAAGAAGAGGCCGAGAACATAAAGTTCTATTGCCTGAACATGAGGCCCATTTGGGGAACATCAGGTACCAAGCCTGTTTCTACTGAAATTGCTGCCATCTGGAACTGGTGATTCTCCAACCTGGGCAGACCCTTGTCTTAGGTGCTGGAGAAATTAAAGAGACAGGGACTTCTGAAACCCTTAGAGACCAAACCATTTCCACACCCTCCACTACCACATCTCAACCTGAATTGTCATTTCCACCATCAGAAAGGCCATGACATTGACAGTTGCGCCCGCCTCCGCCATGAAATCCAGGACCTCAAAGACTCCCAAAAAAATACTCGACCCCGAAAAAGAAAAGCCCAACACACATCGAAACCTCCTACCAAATTATCACTCTATCCCACCACCTACCTATATGATAAGCTCTGGCCTACCCGAAAGCCTTGTCCTCAAATCCTTTGACTACCAAGCCTTTTGCCTGGGGATTTAGGATAGCAACAGCGAAGATGAAACAAAATATTAGAAGAATTTATGGGAAGACTTCTCTAGTAGTAATGAAGAGGAGGTAAGAGGAATGACACGCAGCGGGTGTTTCTACAGTGATACGGCTGAGAATGGTAAAGAAGTGTTGACAGAAGGGAGGGAAGTGACAGAAAATATGGATAATACTGAAGGGGAGGCAGTGCTGCGCTAGGTAAAGAAGACACTGGCACATGTCAGCATCTGGGAATTGTTGTGTTCGTTAAAGGAGCATAGTCGTGCTATGGTTGAAGCCTTGAGCAAAATAATAGTACTAGAGGATGCTAATCCTGCAATATTTGTAGGATCAGTACAGAAAGAAGCTTTGCAGGCAATAACTTTTTCTGAGGAAGAACTCCCGGTAGAGGGAAGAAATCACAACAAGCCACTATTCATCAGAGCTGAAGTGAGAAGAAGGAAGACATCCTATATAATGGTGGATGATGGCTCATCCATCAATGTGTGCCCTTTGAAGATCCTATCGATATTGGGAACGAAGGCAACGGATCTGGATCCCTCCAATATGACTATCAAGGCATATAATGACAGTAAGCGATGAGTTGAGGGCACTTTCGCTGCAATACTTAAGGTGGGACCGATCGAGGATGAGGTTGAATTCACTGTGCTTGACATCCCAGCTACTTTTGCTTTGTTGTTGGGGAGACCATGGTTTCAAAAGTTTGGGGGCGTGCCTTCCACTCTGCATCAGGCCATCAAGTTTCCATATAGAGGAAAGATCATCACCATTAAAGCTGAAATAGATAATGATGTTGCCGCTTTAGAGATGCAACCTTTCCCGAGGTTCCAGGTTTCGGCAACCTTTGAAGAATGGGTCGATCCTAAGATGGCTAGGATCATGGAGAAAATGAAGTTCGAGCTGGGTAAAGCTTCAGGTGTAGGAGGAACATTGCCAAACTTTAAAGGGCAGACCACTCGAAGAGGACTAGGGTACAAGTCTGATAAGGATAAGCTGAAGGCCAAGAAGAAAGGGTTGAAGCTTATGGAATGTTTTGTTAAGGCTACAGAGTATCAAGGGGAGCCCGAACCAGTAGAAGTTAATGGGGTCATGATACCGGGGTTTGAGATCTTTCACGATGTGTTGGGTGAGAAACCGCCAACATAAGAAGTTGCGAAGGAAGAAGATAAGTGGGAAGAAGAGCTGATGAAGCTGGAAAGCCTAAGCCTCGAGGAGAATAAGAAGGCTGAGAAAAACCCAGTTGCGGAGGATGAAGTGTCCTTAGATGATGAGGATATTTATCTTCCTGATTTATTTGAGTTTACTCCCGCATTTGCTAGTAATAAAGACAATCATTTCGCTTACTTGCCTGAGTCTCTTCCTTTCAATTTGCACGACTTGAGTAAATTTGATATCAGCTCCACCAAATCAAATGCATTTAACCTTCGTACACCTGAGAACCCCAAGGAAATTCTAATTGCATTTGAGCTTACCTCTGAGAAGCGGGAGAAATTTGAAGAAATATTAGTCAAATATGCCAAAGTATTTGCTTGGTCCTATGAGTACATGCCGGGAGTAGACAGAAGCATCGCCCACCATACAATACCAACTTATCCAAATATGAAGCCAGTGAACCAGAAACTTTGACGGATGAGACCTGAGTGGGCCGAGAAGGTCAGAGAGGAAGTCAAGAAAAGATAGATGTGGGGTTCCTGGAAGTAGTGAAGTATCATGAGTGGTTGGCAAATATTATAACAGTGCCGAAGAAAGACGGGAAGGTCATAATGTGTGTGGATTACAGAGATCTTAACAAGGCTTGCCCGAAAGATAATTTTCCTCTACCTCATATAGACGTACAAGTTGATAGTGCGGATTTATCTGCCATGTATTCATTTGCAGACGGGTTTTCAGGATACAATCAGGTTCTCATGGCTGAAGAAGACAAGCACAAGACTGCCTTTGTCACAGAGTGGGGCACATACTGTTACAAGGTAATACCGTTTGGGCTCAAGAAAGCAGGAGTTACTTATCAGCGGATGGCCACTACATTATTCAACGATTTGATGCACAGAGAGATTAAAGTATATGTGGATGACATGATGGTGAAATCAGAGACAAGAATCATGCATATAGAAGCGCTGGAGAAGTTCTTTCAGAGAGTTGACAAAAACAACTTGCGGCTTAATCCCAAGAAATGTGTGTTTGGGGTAACATCAGGAAAATTGCTGGGACATACAGTGGGAATGGGAGGGATAGAAGTAAACTCTGAGAAAATCAAAGCAATCATTGAAATGCCCGCACCGAAGACTGAGAAAGAAGTAAGAGCATTCCTCAAGAAAATTTAGCATATCAGTCGGTTCATCACCAAGTTGACGTCAGTATGTGATCCTATCTTCAAACTACTGAGAAAAGACCAACTAGTGAAATGGAATGAGCAATGTCAAACAGCCTTCAACAAGATCAGAGAATAATTGGTAAAGCCTCATGTATTGAAACCTCCAAGACCGGGCAAACCCTCAGTATTGTATTTTGCCATAGAATCAGAAGTATTGGGGGCAATGATGGTATAGGCAGATGAGACGGGAGTAGAGCATGCGGTCTACTATCTCAGTAAGAAGATGCTTCTGTACGAAGCCCGCTATCAAGAAGTAGAGAAGATATGTTTGGCAGTGGTATGGGCGTCCAGAAAATTGCGTCATTACTTCCAATCTTACAAGATCCAGGTGGTAACAAAGGAGAATCCCTTGAAGTATCTACATTCATTACCTTCTCTAGTGGGGAAGTTGGGCAGATGGTTAGTATTGCTGACAGAGTTTGACATTGAGTACCTCACTTCCAAGTAATCAAAGGGTGAGCCGTAGCAGAAGAGATCCAAGCAATAACAGTTCAAGGATGGAAGATATATTTCGACGGAGCAGTGAATTGCAAAGGAGCCGGAATTGGGGTCATGATAGTGACCCCCGAAGGAGAAACCTTGCCTATGGCCAAGAGGTTGACGTTTGGAGTAACTAACAACATGGCCGAGTATGAAGCATGTGCTTTTGGATCGCCTGCACTGATAGCCTTGAAGGCTGAGAGCGTGGAGGTCCACAGAGATTCGATGTTGGTAGTCCAACAGATGCAAGGAGAATGTTAAAATTAAAGAAGAACGGTTGCAACCTTACCTTTTTCACCTCAGAAAGTTGGCACAGGCTATCCCCGATTGTAAGTTTCAGCATTTGCCGCGAGAAGAGAATCAGATGGCAGACGCATTAGCTACACTTACAGCGACTTGGGAAAATCCACAGAAGTTAGTGATGAGACCATTGGTACTGACAACAGTAAGCATACCCGTTTATGAGATAGAAAGAGTTTTGGAAGTGGAGATCGACGACAAAAAACCTTGGTACCATGATATTCAGCGATACCTGGAACACAGAGAATTCCCAGAATGAGCAAGCAGAAAAGACAAAAAGAATAGCAATTCAGAAGTTGGCTTCTCAGTATGTGATTTTGAAGGGAGAGCTATACAAGAGGCATTCAAATGGAGTGTTTAAGAAAAGAAGAAGCTCATAAGGCAATGGAAGAAATAGGTGTCGGGGTATGTAGACCGCACATGAATAGGTTGAATTTGTCTCGCAAGATTATTAGACAAGGTTTCTACTGGTTGACCATGGAGACAGACTGTGGAAAGCTGGTAAAAAATTGTCATGATTGTCAAGCACATTGTAATATAAACCATCTGCCTCACACAAAGTTACACAGGCTATCAGAGCCATGGCCTTTTTCAGTATGGGGAATTGACATGATCGGAGAGATTTGACCGAATGCATCGAATGGACATCGTTTCATAGTGGTGACAGTGGACTACTTATCAAAATGGGTGGAAGCCGAGTAATTTCGTAAAGTCATAGCAAAGCAGATGGTGAAGTTCATAGCTCGGAACATCATATGTCGATATGGGATGCCGCTGTTGTTGGACATTATGACCCATAGCGTCACTATTTGCACAGATCATTGTGTTGTTGTAGCAAATTAACTATGTGACAAAGAAATTGCACTCTCATCATTTGTGATTAGATCACCATAGATATATAAATGAAGAGAGGTCCCTATGATTAGTACCTGGACTGAGAATGATATGAGACAGTATCAGTCCCCGAAGGTTTAATCATCAAATATCCCTAGCCGTAGTATTATCGAGACTGGACATCGATAATGCGGAATAGGCTAGTATTGCACTTGAGCGCGTTGTGAGGGCACAACGGCATAGTTCTCATATATATAAGTATTGGATACTTGTGCAAGTGCGATAGGAGGTCGTGTAACACCGATGGTACGGGAAACAGCTTCGCTCTGGATAGACCCCGCGGAATCCCATTGGTAGTATGTCTGCGTGTCTATGGGAGGCCGCATCAGGGTAGGTGTATATGGTCTTAACCTGAGACTTACATCGCTAGTACTTACGACAATCGGTAAACTTTGGTTTTGGTGGTTGGGGACCCTAACCGGTTCTGTGTACACCTCTTCTGGGTTTATCGAGAATCGTAGTGTACTGGATGTGATGTCAAGATGGAAGTATCGCTTCAGACATATGGAGGTGATGATCACGCAGGACACAGAACTAGTACTCTATAAAAGGTTGCAACCGTCGGGACAATACTAGGTCAGGATTGTCTGATTTAAAGAGACTAGCTGCTTGATGTCCGATATATGTTTCGTACGGGGCAGACACATCTCCAGCCCCAGGCCTAGCAGTGACCATCCGATACTGGACCGATATACACAATACATTAGTATACTACGCTTGATACAGATCTTTGATATTCTTTGATGAATATGTCCGGAGAACTTGGTAGACTTGGTGCTTTGCTAGGAGTCGACCTTGTCTCGTAAATCGGTAGAACGTAGTACTTGGTACGTACGTGATTCGGGCACTCCGACGACCGCATTTACTGCCAACTTATCCGGGGATCTCATGGGTCGCTTCCCGATAATCCACCGATGACGCACAACTCGCACTCTTGAATAATCTGGGATTATAATAGAAGAGAGAGAGAAAATTAATCTAGGATTAATAACGGAGATATTTTATCAGGGATAAAATGTCGTCTAAAGAGAGAGAACGATTAATTTGGAATTGATCGATGAATTAATATATTCGATATATTAAATGAAATTAGATTTCGACGCGGAATTAAAATTAGATTTTAATTCGGGCAAACGAGTTAATTTAGAATTAATTCGTTAGCGACGTAAATAATAATTTCGCTAGGCGCAATTTTTATTTAAATTCGATTGAATTAACGTCGCGACGTAAGCTCGGTATTTCGGAAATATCGAACCCGAACGCGTGAGTGCACGTGGGCCCACTTTCATTTGGAAACGTGTGGGGCCCACATGACACATGTCATTCTAATGCATTGCATGTAGATTGTGTACATAGCACTCAATGTCATTGCATGGAGTTTGAGTGTTTGACACTCTAAGCCATTGCATGTTATGTATCATAATTTTATTATTAATTTAATGAAATTATGGCATAAATATAAATTGATTTTTGGTAAATCATTTTAAAAAAACACAACATTTTTTTCTCTCTAAAAAATGCTCTCTCTCTCACGCCCAATGGGGCAAACTGCTCACTGTTTTTCATCACAAAATCGTGAGCAAGGGAAGCCAAGAGTTGGGTTTTCATGGTGAAAACCGCAAGTGCTAGCACACTACGAGTCTTGCGAAGGTGGTAGGGAGGTTCGACCATGAGACGGGATCCATCCAACGGAGCTAGGAGCTCCATTTATTCACTCCATTTTCTGTTTTTGTAGGCAGTGGGCTGCTGCAGTGGCTTACAAAGGCAGTGCGTTTTTGGGCTTGAATCGTCTCCAAATCGACATAACCGATCAATGTGAGTATTCCGCTAACCTCCGTTGATGTGTTCACACATAATTTCATGTCTTGATTTGATCTTGGGACCTTAGAATAAACCAACAATGGCATCATGAGCTAATGTTGCAAGCATGAAATTTGTAGGGTTTAAAATTTGGGTAAATGTTTGTTGAGCATGATTTGAATAAATTGCTTGTTTGAGTATGCTTATAACATGTTTAATTTCATTTTGGTTGGACTAATTTGATGAAAAATTATTTGGAATTATTTTCCCCAATTTATGCCATGGGCGAATGGTGATGAATTTTAGAATCTTGGAATTTTCATTTTAATTCATGGATGAGTTGTAATGGAGTAGGATGATGTTAATTTAAGATTGAATTGGATTTAATTTTAAATTGGACAAAAACCCCAAATTCCTTACCTTGGCCGAATGTGTCATTGCCCTAATGTCTTGGATTTTTTGATTTTATGACATTGGATGTGTATGAAATCATT
>SKCR01055017.1:0-29309 GCA_019454045.1 Zanthoxylum bungeanum | reverse complement strand
TTGATAACGAGCCTCATACGGGAGCATCTTCTTACTCAGATAGTAAACTGCATGTTCTACCCCCGTCTCATCTGCCTGTACCATCATTGTCCCCAATAATTCTGACTCTATAGCCAAATACAGTACCAAAGGCTTCCCGGTCTCGGAGGTTTCAAAACAGGTGGCTTTACCAAATACTCTCTGATTCTGTCGAAGGCTGTCTGACACTGTTCATTCACTTTATGGCTGGTCTTTTCTCAACAGATGGGCTCACACATGAAGTCAACTTGGCAATGAACCGACTGATATTACTGAATCTTCCCAAGGAATGCCCTGACCTCTTTTCTGTTTTCGGTGCTGGCATCTCGGTGATTGCTTTGATCTTCTCAGAGTCTACTTCTATTCCTCCATTCCAACTGTATGGCCCAGCAGTTTTCCCTGACGTTACCCAAAAACACATTTCTGGGGGTTCAATCTCAAATTGTACTTGTCAACCCTCTGAAGGAACTTCTCAAAGTGCCTCAATATGCACGTCCCTTGTCTCGGATTTCACCATCATGTCATCCACATATACTTCGATCTTTGTGCATCAAGTCATGGAACAAGGTAGTAGCCATTCGCTGATAAGTAGCTCTTGCATTCTTGAGCCCAAACGGCCATCACTTTTGTAACAATAAGTACCCCACTCGGTGACAAATGCAGTCTTGTGCTTATCTTCCTCTGCCATGAGAACTTGATTGTACCCAGAAAACCCGTCTGCAAATGAATACATGGCCGACAAAGCTGCACTATCAACCAATACATCTATAATGTGCGGTAGAGGAAAAGTCATCTTTCGGACAAGCCTTATTGAGTCTCTGTAGTCCACAAACATTTGACATTTCCATCTTTCTTCGGTACCGGCACAATGTTCGCTAACCATTCAGGATATTTCACCACTTCAGGAAACCCACATCAATCTGTTTCTTGACTTTTCTCTAACCTTCTCAGCCCATTCTGGTCTCATTCGTCGAAGTTTCTGTTTAACCGGCCTCATGTTCGGATAAGTCGGAATAGAATGTTGAGCATGATGCTTCTATCTACCCCGGGCATGTCTTCATAGGACAAGCAAAAACTTTAGCATACCTGATCAATATTTCTTCTATTTTCTCCCTTTCCGGAGTAGAAGTAACCTCACTTGCAATCAAATTTCCTTAGGATCCTTAGGTGTCCCAAGGTAAGGCATTTGTCTTAGTGGAGTTGATATCAAATATGCTTAGATCATGTAATGGGAAAAGAGAAGACTCAGCCAAGTAAGCAGAAATATTGTCTTTATTGCTAGCAAAAGAAGGAGTACACTCAAATAAATCTGGGAGGTAAACTCATCATCATCATACGGATATTTCCTCCTCTATAACAATGTCTTTCTCAGGTTCCTTCTTCTCATTGAGGGTCAATGTCTCCAGCTTCATGAGTTCCTCCTCCCATTTCTCACCCTCTTGCTTCTTTTTTTCAATCAACAGCTTCTCTCCCAACAGGTCCTGGAAGATCTCAAATCCGGGCACCACTACCCCATTCACCTCTACTGGTTCAGGCTCACCTTGGTACCCCAAAGCCTTCACAAAGTACTCTATCAGTTTCATGCCCTTCTTCTTGATATTTGGCTTCTCATCATCAGACTTGTACCCCAAACCTCTTCTGGTTGTCTGGCCTGTGAAATCTGGCAGCTTCGAGCCCTCACATGGCTCATACTTCATCTTCTCCATGATCCGGGCTACCTTGGGATCCACCCACTCCTCAAAAGTTGCTGATACTTGGAACCTTGTGAAAGGCAGTATTTCCAAGGCGGCGACTGCATTGTCTATTTCAGCTTTGATGGTGACGATCTCTCCCCCGAATGGGAACTTAATCATCTGGTGCAAAGTGGAGGGCACCCCCCAGCTTGTGAAACCATGGCCTCCCCAACAATAAAGCAAATGTAGCTGGAATATCAAGCACAGTAAACTCAACCTCATCTTCAATCGGCCCTACCTTGACCATTGCCACAAAGGTACCCTCAACACCGTGCTTACTATCATCATAAGCTTTGATGGTCATGTTGGAAGGGTCCAAATTTGTAGCCTTCAAACCCACCTTGTCAGAATTTTCAAAGAGCATACATTGATAGATGAACTGTCATCTACCATTACACATGAAGTCCTTTTGCCTCTTATTTCAGCCCTGATGAACAATGGCCTGTGTGATTCCTCCCCTCTGCCGGAAGTTCATCCTCGGAAAATGAAATCTGTAATGCCTCTTCTGAACAGCCCCAACAAAAATTGTAGGGTTGGCATCCTCCGGCACAACAATTTTACTCAAGGCCTCAACCATGGCCCGTCTATGTTCTTTAGATGCACACAATAACTCTCATATGCTGACTTGAGCTCTTGTCTCCTCAATTGTCTCAGCACTAAATCTCCTTCAATATCTCTGAATTCTCAAGCATTCTCTCCCATCAGTCAAAGTTTCTTTGCCCTATCCGCCAATCACTATAAAAACGCCCACTGCGTGTCATTCCCTTTACTTCTTCTCATCACTGCTAGAGAAGTCAAGCCAGAAATTCTTCCCCAACTCAGGTTCACCCTCACTGATGCATGTCCCCAAATTCCAAGGCAAAAGGCTTCAGGGTGGAAGGTTTTTAGGACATAGTCTTCTGAAGGCCAGAATTTAATCATGTAGGTTGGTGGGGTACACTCGGTAATTGTGGTAAGGGGTTTCTGTGTGTCTGGTTTTCGGTTTCGGGGTCAGGTATCTTTTTGGAGTCAATGAGGGTTTGGATCTCGTGGCCGCAGTCGGGCGCAGTTGTCAGTGTCGTGGCCTTCTGCTGATGGAAAAACAGTAAATGTTGAGATTGAATGTGGCGGTGGTGGGTTTTGGGATAGGTGGCTTCAAAGCTTTAGGAGTCCTGCCTCTTCAATTTTCTCAAATACCTATGTAGGCATTGCATTTTCGCATGTGAAACCCGATGATGAGTCTCATTTGGAGGCACTACCTTTTGAGTCATGAAAGCCGCGGGAAACGGATATCGGAAGGGGGAATTCAGAATAAATAAGCTCACTGTCTTCGTTGGTGCTGCGTTCGTTACTTCGTTCGAACCTTGTGCAGATTGCGGACGTTAGTGCCGCGTGCTATGAGGCGTTCGAACGGAGCCGGTAATTCTGGTTTTGCTGCTAGCCTCACGCCCAGCCCATTTAGCCCCCAAAGCCCATAAAACACATCCCAAATTAAATAATTAGATATTAATTAAATATTAAACACTAAATATTAAACATTTAAATCATTTACCAATTAAATAAAACATAAAATAAAATCATGCCTAATATGAATGAATCAAATATATTATATACTAAAACTAAAAATAAGATTTGCCTAATTAAAATCAATCTTAACCAATTAAAGCCAATCACATATTTGACTTCCTAATCTAACAAATTAAATGCCTAATCCTAACCAATCAAATATATTGTATTCCTAATCTAGCCAAGACATGTCCCCCAATCAAATCCATTGCTTTCCTTACCTAGCACTAAATCATATCCTAATTTAATGCACAAATCTCTTACTTGTGACACAAGGCCAAACCCTACCTCTCCTCTATATAAGCATGACTAACCAAGGCCATCCCTCCTCTCCAATCTCTCTAGCTCATACACACAATTCACACAAGATTATAGCAAGAAATCCTAGACATCACAAGCAAATCACACCAAAAACAATCCCTCTCTTCCATAGCCGAATCTATCACAAATAACCACCCCTAATCACCACTGAAAACCAGCCCCTCTAAACCTCCATACATCACCGAAAACCACACACACACAGCAGCCCAAATCCTTAAAAAACAGTAACTTAGAAAACTACATAGATAATCTTAAAAGTAATCACTTTTAATTGCACTAAGAACCCACACAACTTGGAATAGTTCTTTAAAAACATTGAAACAGGTAGCCCGTGCAGACAACAGCAAAACAGGAGCCGAATAGGAGCAGAACGGAGTTCGAACGAGAAGCAAAGCAGCGAAACAGTGAGCTAGGACGTTGAACCAGTAGACCAGAAAGTTGCGGAGATTTACCCCCTTTCGATTCCCGTGGAACGCGAGTCCGAGAGACGGCTTAAAAGGTTAGACCTGAGGGTATCTCTCACACTTAATCTCATTTTATTTTCTGGTCATTTACTTTGATTATATATTCTGTATTTGTGGTATATGTTATGTGTATGATATATGTTGTGGGCATTGGATGAATGAGGGACGTGTCAACTCTCGCGGTATATCGGATGGAAACCCGGACATAAATTTCATAGCCGATTCCGAATGGACGGTAATATGATCTGCACTCGGGTCACAACTCCACGTACCGCTTGAGTAAACGGCACCATCTCTCTTTCGTTGTGTTGCTTTTTGTTTATTTATTTTTCTTTGAATTCAAATATTGTTTATTTTTGCATGATTCAACCAGGCGCATGGGCTTAGTAAGTTAGTCCAAAGGTCCTCCATTTAGGAGACAAAGAGCTGAAAAGGCCACCTTCGTGACACTACTTCGCCGTGCCGGTTGATGTATGTTCGGTTGGACGCTAGATACGTTCAATCGGGCATACTTAGTTTAATACTATTATTATCGTTATTTTCGTATGAGTCAATCGAGCGCATGGGCTTAGTAAGTGTGACGTGAAATCCCCTATGGGGAGAGGCTAAAAGCCCTTTACCACGATGCTTTGCCGCGCCGGTTGATGTGTGTTCAGATTGGACGTAAGATGTGTTCAATCGGGCATACTTGGTTGACATGATTGGTTCTATTCTTGTATGTGTAATGTGATGCGCATGAGCTTAGCATGTTGGTCTAAAGGTCCTCTCTTTGAGAGATCAAGAGCCCCAAAAGGTCACCTTTACGGCAGTGCTTCGCCGCGCCCTTTTATTTTCTGTTTATGTATTGCATCAGGTCCGTATCCGTTCGAACGCGTTCACGAACGCAACTCGAACGCGCATGTGTTTTTGCCTTATTATGTGTCAGGTCTCATCTCCGTTCGAACGCGTTTACGAACGCTACTCGAACGTGAGCTCTCTGTCTCATCTCCGTTCGAACGCGTTTACGAACGCTACTCGAACGTGAGCTCTCTGTCTCATCTCCGTTCGAACGCGTTTACGAACGCTACTCGAACGTGAGCTTTCTGTCTCATCTCCGTTCGAACGCGTTTACGAACGCTACTCGAACGTGAGCATTCTGTTTCATTTCCGTTCGAACGCGTTTACGAACGCTACTCGAACGTGAGCATTCTGTTTCATTTCCGTTCGAACGCGTTTACGAACGCTATACGAACGTGCACACACTGAACTGAGTCTGTCTTATTATATTCATGCATAATTGCCTATTGGTTGATCTTTCTTATGCAAATGTATTACCATTCATATGCTTGTGTCATGATACCATTTGAGTATTATTTCTCGCGGTATATCGGATGGAAACCCAGACGTAAATTCCGTAGCCGATTCCGAATGGACGGGTAGTGCGGTCTGTACTTGGGCTACAATTCCACGTACCACTTGGAAAAATGCTCATATGTGTGCTTGTATGGTTACCATGTGTGCTTGTATGGTTAATATGTGCGCTTGTGTTTTTTTCCTGAATATGATATGCAAGTAAAGATGTATGTTAGCTGCTATCTTGATATATGTTAAGCATGCAATCTTATATATGAAATACACGTATATTTAGGTGCATATTTTATTTTATAAATGTGAATTTAGAAGCATGATACCTCTAGAAATAATTGTTACTTCAGCTTGTTTAAATTATTATATAAATCCTTTCATTACAAGTGAGATAAGTAAGGGACCATTCCGAACCCAACGGTTTGAGGTCTTCCCTTGCGAGGGGTGAGTGCGGCCTTAAACCTTTGTCCCGGTTCACACCGGGTGGCGACTCCATGTTATGTAATCCTTCCCAACTAGGCCGCGAGCCTAGGAACGGCGTCGCTCAGTTTCTGTGTTCCCACAGTCTGGCGACTCCACTGGGGATGTATTTGGCCCCGAAATATTGTCTTGTAATGAGTGGATTTATGTTTTAATTGGCCATGTCTATAGTGGATAAGTGAGAGTGTAATCAAGGGCACTTTGAGGCTAGGTAATGGTTTGGTGTCTTCCTTCATTCACTACCTTTCTAGAAGGAAAAGCTGTGAGGACACCTATATGGCCATCTACTTGTAGCCTCTGTGATGGACTAATTTGGAGGACTCGTTGTTTATTCCTGACAACAAGCGATAAGAGCCTAAGAGGCTTGGGTATTTAAGTGAGCCTCGCTCCACCTTCCCTCTGGGGGATCTACAACGGGAAATCCATTTGACAGTCCATCACACACCATAGCTCATTGGCACGTACCTTAGTGTATAAAAAGGGATACGCTCACTTGGTCGCTCGAACCCTTGAGTGGGGAGACCTAGTGTGTGGACTATCCTTCGCCAGTGAGAGCCTTTGTCCATACTCTTGCAAAACCCACCCATAGACTGGTTTATATGGTTAAAGAAGTAACAATTATTTCCTTGAGTATATGCTTGTGGACCATCCTCATTTGGATGCAGTTGGACTATTGTCAGAAATGCGGGCTTGCTGGGCCATTTAAACTGGGGCAAGTTCGTACTGTATGACTATTAGGCCCAAGGCTTCTGAAATGTTGATGGGCCATTATGTAAAAAATTATTATGTTATGTTTGCATTATCTCCCTTCTATGCTTATGTTTGGGAACATCACCATTTGGATCCATTTGGACCATTTGTCATGGGATATGGACTTGTTGGGCCATTTAAACTGGGACAAGAACATATTTCATGACTATTGGGCCAAAAGCTTCTAAGTGATTGATGGGCCACCTTGTGCTTGTTTCGGAATATTATCATTTGGATTTGGTTGGGCTTTTGTCATAAGATATGAACTCGTTGTGGGCCATTTAAACTGGGGCGGGTTCACCCTTATGACAGTTGTCCCAAAGGCTTCTAAAATGATAATAGGACCGATTTGTTTGAGAATTTTATTTGATTTATGTTATACATTTCTTATGCATATCATGCATACATATACCCTGTTAACATCCTCTGTGTCTTAAAAGACACCATAGATACCGTTTGGGTTAGAGAAGGAACCAGACTCACTAAAAGAACAAGTATGAGTGAATCCGATAATGAGGTGTCCCGTATGGATCAGTTAGAGAATGGTCTCGCCAAGATCACTGAACAGTTGCAGGCTTTGACTACTGCTATGGCTGGTATAGCTGGGTCTCGTGCCGGGGTTAATTCTGGGGATGTGAGACAAGAGGAATCTCCGAACAGATTGGGGGATGATCTCCCCGCTTTTGATGATGATATGGCAGAGTATGCAGCAGGCAGAGTATCTGGGTCTCAGACAGAGCTACAGAAACTTCGGGATCAGGTTGAGTCGGTTACCCGCAAGATGAGGGGTAAGAATGAGGATCTGCTGGATTATGACACATTGACTTTTGAGGAACAGTTGCCGGCACAGTTCAAGATGCCAGATATGGCTAAGTTCAACGGGAATGGGGATCCGAGGGTGCATCTCCGACAGTTTGTATCAGTCATGAGTTCAGTTGGCTTGTCTCAGCGTCAGGTACAGAAGATGTTTGGAATGTCACTTGAAGGAGCTCCCGTGGTATGGTACCACAGTTTGGAAAAGAAGTGTAAAGAAGATTGGAGGGAGTTAGCTGATGCCTTCCTGAAACAGTATGTCACTGACTTGGAGATCGACTTGTCACTCCGTGATCTGGAGAATGTTAAGCAGAAAGCGGAGGAGAGTTTTAAGGAGTATGTGGACCGGTGGAGGGGTCAATTATTGAAAATGCAGACTAGGCCTTCGGAGAAGGATCAGATCAAGATGATCATCAAGGGCACCAAGCCCTCCATTTATGGCAAGTTGAGGAGGATGACCTCCATGATTGCAGACTTTAGACAGTTGAGGGAAACTGTCATGGATATTGAGGAAGAAGAGGCCGAGAATAGAAAATTCTATGGTCTAAACAGGAGGCCCATTGGGGGAACATCGGGAACCAAGCCCATTTCTGCTGAAGTTGCTGCTATCCGGAACAGGCAGTTTTCCAACTTGGGAAGGCCCCTGTCTAAGGTGCTAGAGAAGTTGAAGAGGCAAGGGCTTTTGAAACCCTTGGATACCAAACCATTACCCAATCCCCTACCACCACATATTAACCTAAGCCTTTATTGCCACTTCCACCAACAAAAAGGCCATGACACCGACAACTGCGCCCGACTCCGCCATGAAATCCAAGACCTCATAGACTCCAAGAAAATACCCAACCCAGAAACAGAACAGCCCGATACACACAGAAACCCATTACCTAACTACCGTGCCGTACCGCCACCAGCCTATATGATCAATTCTGGCCTTCCAGAAGACCTTGTCCTAAAATCCTTTCACCCTCAAGCCTTTTGCCTGGGAATCTGGGATAGCACCAGTGAGGATGAGTTTGAGCAGAGAAGAAGGACTTTTGGCTTGATTTCTCCAGCAGTGATGAGGAGGAAGTAAGGGGAATGACACGTAGCGGTCGTTTTTATCGTTTTTATAGTGATATGGCGGAAAAGGGTAAGGAAGCTTTGACAGATGGTAGAGAAGGTGGTTGAGGCTGCAGAAAATACTGAAGGGGATATAGTGCTGAGGCAATTGAGGAAGACTAGAGCACAAGTCAGTATCTGGGAACTATTATGTGCATCTAGGGAGCATAGACAGGCTATGGTTGAGGCCTTGAGCAAGATTGTGGTACCGGAGGATGCCAACCCCGCAATGTTTGTTGGGTCAGTTCAAAAGGAAGCTTTGCAGATATCTTTCTCTGAGGATGATCTCCCACCGGAGGGGAGGAATCATAATAGGCCTCTATTTATCAGGGCTGAAGTGAGGGGCAAGAAAACTTCATGTGTGATGGTGGATGACGGTTCGTCCATCAATGTGTGCCCATTGAAAATTCTGGCAAGATTGGGTATGAAAGCAACAGACTTGGACCCCTCCAGTATGACTATTAAAGCTTATGATGACAGTAAGCGAGGAGTTGAGGGTACCTTTGTGGCTATGGTCAAGGTAGGGCCGATTGAAGATGAGGTGAGTTCACAGTGCTGGACATCCCAGCCACTTTTGCCTTATTGCTGGGAAGGCCTTGGTTTCACAAGCTTGGGGGCGTGCCTTCCACTTTGCATCAGATGATCAGATTCCCGTATGAGGGAGAGATTGTTACCATCCGGGCTGAGTTAGATAATGCCGTGGCTACCTTGGAAATACTACCTTTCACAAGGTTCCAGGTATCAGCCACTTTTGAGGAGTGGGTGGATCCTAGGGTGGCTAGGATTATGGAAAGATGAAGTTTGAGCCGGGTAAAGGTTCAAAGTTGCCGGATTTCAGAGGACAGACTACTCGGAAGGGTTTGGGGTACAAATCTGACGAAGAAAAGCCGAAGGTCAAGAAAAAGGGCCTGAAACTGATGGAGTGCTTTGTGAAAGCTTCAGGGTATCAAGGAGAGCCTGAACCTGTGAAAGTCAATGGGATTGTGGTGCCTGGGTTTGAGATCTTCCAGGATTTGTTGGGTGAGAAACCATTGACTGGGAAAGCTGTGGAAACAGAGATTTGGGAGGAGGAATTGATGAAGTTAGAGAGCCTGACTCTGGAAGATGAGAAGCCTGAAGAAGACCTGATTGCAGAGGAAGAAGTGTCTATTGATGATGAGACATTTACCTTCCTGACTTATTTGAATGTACTCCCGCATTATCCAATAATAAAGACATTTCTTTTGCTTACTTGCCTGAGTCATTTCCATTCACTCTGCATGAATCCAGCATATTTGACATCAGTTCAGCCAGAACTATTGCATTTAACTTGGGCACACTTGAGAACCCCAAAGAAATTTTGATTGCAAGTGAAGTAACCTCAGAGAGAGAGAGAAGAGAACAAGTGTTGGTCAGATATGCTAAAGTATTTGCTTGGTCTTATGAGGACATGCCCGGGGTAGACAGAAACATTGCCCAACACACAATACCAACTTATCCGAATATGAGGCCAGTAAAGCAGAAACTTCGACGGATGAGACCGGAATGGGCTGAGAAAGTCAGAGAGGAGGTTAAGAAGCAGATAGATGTGGGGTTCCTGGAAGTGGTAAAATACCCTGAATGGTTGGCTAACATAGTACCGGTACCGAAGAAAGATGGGAAAGTCAGAATGTGTGTAGACTACAGGGATCTCAATAAAGCTTGTCCGAAAGATGATTTCCCTTTGCCGCATATAGATGTTCTGGTTGACAGTGCGGCTTTGTCTGCTATGTATTCATTTGCGGATGGATTTTCAGGGTACAATCAGGTTCTCATGGCTGAGGAAGACAAACACAAGACTGCATTTGTTACCGAGTGGGGTACACTATTGTTACAAGGTGATGCCGTTTGGGCTTAAGAATGCAGGAGCTACTTATCAGCGGATGGCCACTACACTCTTCCATGACTTGATGCACAAAGAGATTGAGGTGTATGTGGATGACATGATGGTGAAATCAGAAACGAGAATTGGGCATATTGAGGCATTGGAAAGGTTCCTCCAGAGAGTTGACAGATATAACCTGCGGCTTAATCCCAAGAAATGTGTGTTTGGGGTGACGTCAGGGAAATTGCTTGGTCATACAGTGGGAATGGGCGGAATAGAGGTAGACTCCGAAAAGATCAAGGCAATCACAGAAATGCCTGCACCAAAGACAGAAAAGGAAGTCAGAGCATTCTTGGGAAAGATTCAGTACATCAGTCGGTTTATTGCCAAGTTGACATCAGTATGTGAGCCTATCTTTAAACTGTTGAGAAAAGATCAGCCAGTGAAATGGAATGAACAGTGTCAGACCGCCTTCGACAGAATCAGAGAATACTTGGTGAAGCCACCCGTGTTGAAACCTCCGAGGCCAGGTAGACCTTTGATATTGTATTTGGCTATAGAATCAGAAGCATTGGGGGGTATGATGGTACAGGCAGATGAGGCAGGGGTAGAACATGCAGTTTATTATCTGAGTAAGAAGCTGCTTCCGTATGAGGCTCGGTATCAGGAAGTTGAGAAGATCTGTCTTGCAGTGGTATGGGCTTCCAGAAAGTTGCGACATTACTTCCAGTCTTACAAGATCCAGGTGGTGGCAAAGGAGAATCCTCTGAAATATCTGCATTCAGTGCCTTCACTAGTGGGAAAACTGGGCCGATGGTTGGTATTGTTGACAGAATTTGACATTGAGTATATCACCTCCAAGGTGATCAAGGGACGAGCAGTAGCGGAGTTTCTGGCATTGCAACCTGTTGAGGGGGATCGGTATAAGTTTGAGTTTCCAGATGAAGAGATCCAAGCAATAACAGTTCAGAGATGGAAGATGTATTTCGACGGAGCAGTGAATTACAAGGGAGCCGGAATTGGGATCGTGATAGTAACCCCCGAGGGAGAGACTTTGCCTTTGGCTAAGAGGTTGACATTCAGAGTGACTAATAACATGGCTGAGTATGAAGCATGTGCTTTTGGCCTGACATCATTGATAGCCTTGAAGGCCGGGAGTGTGGAAATCTACGGAGATTCTATGTTGGTAGTCCAGCAGATGCGAGGAGAATGGGAATTGAAGGAAGAACGGTTGAGGCCTTATCTGTTTCACCTCAGAAAAATGGCACAGGTATCCCCGAGTGTAAGTTTCAGCACCTACCGAGGAAGAGAATCAGATGGCAGACGCATTGGCTACACTAGCAGCGACTTGGGAAAATCCAGAGAAGTTAGTGATGAGACCATTGATACTGACAACAGCAAGTAAACCTGCTTATGAGATAGAAAGAATTCTGGAAGTTGAGGTTGACGATGGTAAGCCTTGGTATTATGACATTCAGAGGTATCTGGAACATGGTGAATTCCCGGAAGGGGCGGGGAAAAGAAAAGACAGAATAGCCATTCAGAAGTTGGCTTCCCAGTATGTGACTTTGAGAGGGGAACTGTACAAGAGGCAGGCAAACGGTATTCAGTTGAAATGTTTGAGAGAAAAGAAGAAGCTCAGAAAGTGATGGAAGAGGTACATGCCGGGGTATGTGGCCCGCACATGAATGGGCTGAACTTGTCCCGCAAGATAGTGAGACAGGGGTTTTATTGGTCAACCATGGAGACAGACTGCGCAAAGATGGTAAAGCACTGTCATGACTGTCAAGCACATGGTAATCTGAATCACTTACCGCACACAGAATTGCACGGGCTGTCAGAGCCATGGCCGTTCTCAGCATGGGGGATTGACATGATCGGGGAAATTCGACCGAATGCATCTAATGGGCATCGCTTCATAGTAGTAGCAGTGGATTACTTCTCAAAGTGGGTGGAAGCCGAATCCTTCCGTAATGTTACAGCGAAGCAGATGGCGAAGTTCATAGCTCGGAACCTCATTTGTCGGTATGGTATGCCGCATCATGTAGTGACAGACAACGGGGTCCAGTTTCAAGGAGAGACGAAGGCGATGTTACAGAGGTATGGGATAGGCCACCACAAGTCATCACCATACAGGCCGCAGGCAAATGGGGCAGTTGAGGCAGCCAACAAGACTATAAAGACAATTTTAGCCAAGATGACGGATAATTGTAGAAATTGGGCTGAGAAGTTACCGTATGCTTTGTGGGGGTACAGAACGTCGGTCAGAACGGCAACAGGTGCAACACCTTACTCATTGGTCTACGGAATGGAAGCAGTATTGCCAGTAGAAGTGGAAATACAGTCCCTGAGAGTATTAGCAGAGGCAGAATTACCGGAACAGGAATGGGCCGCACAGAGATTTGATCAGTTAGCACTGTTGGATGAGAAGAGAACGAAGTCTTTGTATCACATGCAGTTGTATCAGAAGAGACTAGCCCGGGCATTCAACAAGAAAGTACGTCCCACAAAGATCAGAAAGGGTGATTTGGTACTTAAGCAGTCGAGGCCGTCGACGACGGATCCGAGAGAGGGAAATTCAGGCCTAACTGGGAAGGACCTTACATCGTTCAGAAAGTCCTGGGAAATGGAGCAGTGAAGCTATCAGACTTGGAAGGAAATGAATTCACAGAACCAATCAATGTCGACAGGTTGAAGTTGTACTTTGCTTGAGAAGACTTGGTCGCCAGCGGAAGACCTAACCCAACGGGATGAGAAAACTCCTGCATACATGCATACACGTAACCTATATTGCATATTTTTGTGTTTGTTCTGTTTTGTGTAAACAGGTGTCGAAGACGGAAAAGAGCGAGCAGCAAGCCAATCAGAGATGGCAAAGGCACAGCATTTGATATGGGCAGTACTCTGAAGATTGAGGTCCCAATGAAGTTAAGTTCCGGGTATGGGTCTCGGAGGGCGAGGCCCATATCGGCTGAGGAGTGAAGCTCCACATCATCATTTTCGGGATGCGTCCCAGGGTCGAGGCCCATATTTTGTCAACGGTATTGGGATGCGTCCGGGGTCGAGCCCCCGTTGTCGGTTGCAGCTATTGGGATGGCCAGGATCGAGGTCACTGCATCATCATTTTCGGGATGCGTCCCAGGGTCGAGGCCCACATTTTGTCGTATTGGGATGTGTCCCAGGGTCGAGGCCCCCGTTGTCGGTTGCAGCTATTGGGATGCGCGTCCCAGGATCGAGGTCCACTGCATCATATTTCGGGATGCGTCCCAGGGTCGAGGCCCACTTTTGTCAGTGGTATTGGGATGCGTCCCAGGGTCGAGGCCCCCGTTGTCGGTTGCAGCTATGGGATGCGTCCCAGGATCGAGGTCCACTGCATCATCATTTTCGGGATGCGTCCCAGGGTCGAGGCCCACATTTTGTCAGCGGTATTGGGATGCGTCCCAGGGTCGAGGCCCCCGTTGTCGGTTGCAGCTATTGGGATGCGTCCCAGGATCGAGGTCCACTGCATCATCACTTTCGGGATGCGTCCAGGGTCGAGGCCATATTTTGTCACGGTATTGGGAGCGTCCCGGGGTCGAGGCCCCCGTTGTCGGTTGCAGCTATTGGGATGCGTCCCAGGATCGAGGTCCACTGCATCATCATTTTGGGATGCGTCCCAGGGTCGAGGCCCACATTTGTCAGCGGTATTGGGATGCGTCCCAGGGTCGAGGCCCCCGTTGTCGGTTGCAGCTATTGGGATGCGTCCCAGGATCGAGGTCCACTGCATCATCATTTTCGGGATGCGTCCCAGGGTCGAGGCCCACATTTTGTCAGCGGCATTGGGATGCGTCCCAGGGTCGAGGCCCCCGTTGTCGGTTGCAACCATTGGGATGCGTCCCAGGTTCGAGGCCCACATCATCAGCAGCATCGAGACGCGTCTCAGGATCGAGGTCCACTGCAGTATCAGCTCAGCTCGAGACAGCTAGCTAACCAGGTAAGTAAAATGCATTGCATAACTTTGATAGGATTGTTCAAAGTCACACACTGCACAAGTCCCATCAAAGTGGGGGCGACTGTAGGCATTGCATTTTCGCATGTGAAACCCGATGATGAGTCTCATTTGGAGGCACTACCTTTTGAGTCATGAAAGCCGCGGGAAACGGATATCGGAAGGGGGAATTCAGAATAAATAAGCTCACTGTCTTCGTTGGTGCTGCGTTCGTTACTTCGTTCGAACCTTGTGCAGATTGCGGACGTTAGTGCCGCGTGCTATGAGGCGTTCGAACGGAGCCGGTAATTCTGGTTTTGCTGCTAGCCTCACGCCCAGCCCATTTAGCCCCCAAAAGCCCATAAAACACATCCCAAATTAAATAATTAGATATTAATTAAATATTAAACACTAAATATTAAACATTTAAATCATTTACCAATTAAATAAAACATAAAATAAAATCATGCCTAATATGAATGAATCAAATATATTATATACTAAAACTAAAAATAAGATTTGCCTAATTAAAATCAATCTTAACCAATTAAAGCCAATCACATATTTGACTTCCTAATCTAACAAATTAAATGCCTAATCCTAACCAATCAAATATATTGTATTCCTAATCTAGCCAAGACATGTCCCCCAATCAAATCCATTGCTTTCCTTACCTAGCACTAAATCATATCCTAATTTAATGCACAAATCTCTTACTTGTGACACAAGGCCAAACCCTACCTCTCCTCTATATAAGCATGACTAAACCAAGGCCATCCCTCCTCTCCAATCTCTCTAGCTCATACACACAATTCACACAAAGATTATAGCAAGAAATCCTAGACATCACAAGCAAATCACACCAAAACAATCCCTCTCTTCCATAGCCGAATCTATCACAAATAACCACCCCTAATCACCACTGAAAACCAGCCCCTCTAAACCTCCATACATCACCGAAAACCACACACAGACAGCAGCCCAAATCCTTAAAAAACAGTAACTTAGAAAACTACATAGATAATCTTAAAAGTAATCACTTTTAATTGCACTAAGAACCCACACAACTTGGAATAGTTCTTTAAAAACATTGAAACAGGTAGCCCGTGCAGTGAACAGCAAAACAGGAGCCGAATAGGAGCAGAACGGAGTTCGAACGAGAAGCAAAGCAGCGAAACAGTGAGCTAGGACGTTGAACCAGTAGACCAGAAAGTTGCGGAGATTTACCCCCTTTCGATTCCCGTGGAACGCGAGTCCGAGAGACGGCTTAAAAGGTTAGACCTGAGGGTATCTCTCACACTTAATCTCATTTTATTTTCTGGTCATTTACTTTGATTATATATTCTGTATTTGTGGTATATGTTATGTGTATGATATATGTTGTGGGCATTGGATGAATGAGGGACGTGTCAACTCTCGCGGTATATCGGATGGAAACCCGGACATAAATTTCATAGCCGATTCCGAATGGACGGTAATATGATCTGCACTCGGGTCACAACTCCACGTACCGCTTGAGTAAACGGCACCATCTCTCTTTCGTTGTGTTGCTTTTTGTTTATTTATTTTTCTCTTGAATTCAATATATTGTTTATTTTTGCATGATTCAACCAGGCGCATGGGCTTAGTAAGTTAGTCCAAAGGTCCTCCATTTAGGAGACAAAGAGCTGAAAAGGCCACCTTCGTGACACTACTTCGCCGTGCCGGTTGATGTATGTTCGGTTGGACGCTAGATACGTTCAATCGGGCATACTTAGTTTAATACTATTATTATCGTTATTTTCGTATGAGTCAATCGAGCGCATGGGCTTAGTAAGTGTGACGTGAAATCCCCTATGGGGAGAGGCTAAAAGCCCTTTACCACGATGCTTTGCCGCGCCGGTTGATGTGTGTTCAGATTGGACGTAAGATGTGTTCAATCGGGCATACTTGGTTGACATGATTGGTTCTATTCTTGTATGTGTAATGTGATGCGCATGAGCTTAGCATGTTGGTCTAAAGGTCCTCTCTTTGAGAGATCAAGAGCCCCAAAAGGTCACCTTTACGGCAGTGCTTTGCCGCGCCCTTTTATTTTCTGTTTATGTATTGCATCAGGTCCGTATCCGTTCGAACGCGTTCACGAACGCAACTCGAACGCGCATGTGTTTTTGCCTTATTATGTGTCAGGTCTCATCTACGTTCGAACGCGTTTACGAACGCTACTCGAACGTGAGCTCTCTGTCTCATCTCCGTTCGAACGCGTTTACGAACGCTACTCGAACGTGAGCTCTCTGTCTCATCTCCGTTCGAACGCGTTTACGAACGCTACTCGAACGTGAGCTCTGTCTCATCTCCGTTCGAACGCGTTTACGAACGCTACTCGAACGTGAGCATTCTGTTTCATTTCCGTTCGAACGCGTTTACGAACGCTACTCGAACGTGAGCATTCTGTTCATTTCCGTTCGAACGCGTTTACGAACGCTATACGAACGTGCACACACTGAACTGAGTCTGTCTTATTATATTCATGCATAATTGCCTATTGGTTGATCTTTCTTATGCAAATGTATTACCATTCATATGCTTGTGTCATGATACCATTTGAGTATTATTTCTCGCGGTATATCGGATGGAAACCCAGACGTAAATTCCGTAGCCGATTCCGAATGGACGGTAGTGCGGTCTGTACTTGGGCTACAATTCCACGTACCACTTGGAAAAATGCTCATATGTGTGCTTGTATGGTTACCATGTGTGCTTGTATGGTTAATATGTGCGCTTGTGTTTTTTTCCTGAATATGATATGCAAGTAAAGATGTATGTTAGCTGCTATCTTGATATATGTTAAGCATGCAATCTTATATATGAAATACACGTATATTTAGGTGCATATTTTATTTTATAAATGTGAATTTAGAAGCATGATACCTCTAGAAATAATTGTTACTTCAGCTTGTTTAAATTATTATATAAATCCTTTCATTACAAGTGAGATAAGTAAGGGACCATTCCGAACCCAACGGTTTGAGGTCTTCCCTTGCGAGGGGTGAGTGCGGCCTTAAACCTTTGTCCCGGTTCACACCGGGTGGCGACTCCATGTTATGTAATCCTTCCCAACTAGGCCGCGAGCCTAGGAACGGCGTCGCTCAGTTTCTGTGTTCCCACACCTTAGACAAAGGTCTCCCAAGGTTAGAGAACCTCTGGTTCCGGACAGCAGCCACCTCCGCTGAAACGGGCTTGGTACCTGACATACCTCCAACAGGCCTCCTATTTAGGCCAAAGAACTTCATGTTTTCTGCTTCCTCCTCTTCAATGTCCATGACAGTCTCCCTCAACTGCCGGAAGTCTACAATCATTGATGTCATCCTCCTCAACTTACTGTAAATAGAGGGCTTTGTGCCCTTGATGATCATCTTGATTTGGTCATTCTCAGAGGGCCTAGTCTGCATCTTCAGTAGCTGGATTCTCCAGCGATCCACATACTCCTTGAAGCTCTCATCCGGCTTCTGCTTGATATTTTCCAAGTCACGGAGTGACAAGTCAATCTCCAGGTCCGTGACATATTACTTTAAGAAAGAATCAGCTAGCTCCGTCCAGTCCTCCTTAATCTACTTGTCAAGGCTATGGTACCATACTACGGGTGCTCCTTCGAGCGACATCCCGAACATCTTTTGTACTTGGCGCTGAGACAGGCCAACTGAACTCATAACAGATACATACTGACGGAGATGCACCCTCGGATCCCCGTTCCCATTGAACTTTGCCAAATTCGGCATCTTAAACTGCGCCGGCAACTGCTCCTCAAACGTCATTGTCTCATAATCTAGCAAATCTTCATTCTTACCCCTCATCTTGCGGGTAACGGATTCAACCTGATCCCTGAGTTTCTGTATCTCTGCCTGAGACCCCAATATTCTGCCCGCTGCATATTCTGCCATATCATCCTCAAAAGTGGGGACATCATCCCCCGATCTGACCGGAGGCACTTCCTGCCTTGCATTTTCTGAACTTCCCCCAGTACGAGACCCAGCTATACCAGCCACAGCAGTAGTCAATGCCTATAACTGTTCAGTGATCTTTGCAAGACTGTTCTCTAACTGATCCATTCGGGACACCTCATTATCTGATTCACTCATGCTTCCAACTGTTCTTTTAGTGAGTCTGGTTCCTTCCCTAACCCAAACGGTATCTATGGTATCTTTTTAAGATACAGATGGTGTTAACAAGGTATATGTATGCATGATGTGCATAAGAAGTATATAACATATACTAAATCAAATAAAATTCTCAAACAAATCGGTCTATTATCATTTTAGAAGCTTTTGGGACAACTGTCATAAGAGTGAATTTGTCCCAGTTTAAATGGCCCAACGAGTTCATGTCTTATGGCAAAGAGCCCAACTAAATCCAAATGATAATATTCCGAACACAATCATAAAATGGCCCATTGTTATTTAGAAGCCTTTTGGCCCAATCGTCATAAGATATGTTCTTGTCCCAGTTTAAATGGCCCAACAAGCCCATATCTCATGAAAAAAGACCCAGATGGATTCAAATAGCAATGTTCCCAAACATAAGCATACAAGGAAGATACTATAAAATAATAACTTCTACCGTGTGGCCCACCATCATTTCAGAAGCTTTGGACCTGATTGTCATAAGATACGAACCTGCCCCAGTTTAAATGGCCCAGCAAGTTCGCATTTTTGACAAAGAGTCTAATTCATCCAAATGATAATGGTCCTAAAGCACAAGGAAATATTTGTTATAGGCTATACAACCCGGTCTACGCATGGGTTCGTGGGAGTATGGACAAAGGCTCTCATCGACGAAGGATGGCCCACAACTAGGTCTCTCCAATCAAGGGTTCAAGCAACCAAGTGAGCACACCCTTTTTTATACACTAAGGTACGTGCCAATGAGCTATGGTGTGTGACCGACTGTCGAATGGATTTCCCGTTGTAGATTCCCCAGAGGGAAGGTGGAGCGAGGCTCACTTAAATACCTAAGCCTCTTAGGCTCTTATCGCTTGGTGTCAGGAATAAACAACGAGTCCTCCAAACTAGTCCATCACAATAGGCTACGAGTAGAAGGCTATCTAGGTGCCTTCACAGCTTTTCCTTCTAGAAAGGTAGTGAGTGAAGGAAGACACCAAACCATTACCTAGCCTTAAAATGCCTTTGATCACAACCCCCATTTCACACATTTGTAGACACGGTTAATTAAAGCATAAATCTATACATTACAAGGCATTATTTCGGGGCCGATTCTCTATCCCCAGTGGAGTCGCCAGACTGTGGGACACAGAAACTGGATGACGCATGTTGTTCCAGGCTCGGGGGCCTAGTTGGGAGTACGGAGTAGCCAACAGAGGACTAAACCGGAGAATAAGGGAGTCGCCATCCGGTGTGAACCGGGACAAAGGTTTAAGGCCGCACTCACCCCTCGCAAGGGAAAACCTCAAACCATTGGGTTCGGAATGGTCCCTTACTTATGCAACTTGTAATGTAAAGATTTATGCAATAATCCAACCAAGCATATGACATATATTTCCAAGTGCACCACAATCCTAAATTCACATGCTTAAAAGTATAGTTTACATCTAACATACATGAAACCAAATCTTATTGCCAAATTCACATGCTCAAAGGTATGCCTTTGCAACAACAAGCACATAACGTCATAAGAATTCAATCATTCATGTAAATATAAACACAAACAGTCATGGTAACATTTGCATGTAATGTAAAGGAAATCAAAATGACGACAAATAATATTGTAGGCGCATTATGTAAAGAAGCATATAAGATATGGTCAAGATAACCGCATGATAAACGAACTCAATACAACCACATAACTTGATAAGATGAAGAAAGACACGAATTTAAACATGTCAAAGATGAACAATCAAAGATGCAATTTTACATTAAAGATGAACATGCCATAATGTGATACTAAAGGATGCAACTAACATGAGTGAAGGAAAGGAATACCGAGAAGAAGAGAAATGCAATATGCGCCTAAATCCGTGCAATTACTGCCAATTTTCCATTAAGCATGTTACATCTGGTGCCAGATTATGCAATGATATGTCATATGGATGAATGATGTGGAAAAGAAAACATGTCACAACCTTGAGCAACAAGAAGAGGAAATAACGTGCATGGTAAAAATGACATTTTGCAAAAACATCGATAAATAGTGTAATAAATAGAGCGGCAAAACATCATGGCAAAGGTAGCCTTATGGCGTTTTCCCTCGAATGGAGGACCTTAAAACCACCCTAGTTAAGCCCATGCGCACATATTACATAATCAAATGCAATAAATAAAGAAGCATAAAGAAAGGATTTTTGTAAAACAGCGATAAATAGTGTAATAAACAGCGCGGCAAAACATCATGGCAAAGGTAGCCTTATGGCGCTTTCCCTCGAATGGAGGACCTTAAAACCACCCTAGTTAAGCCCATGCGCATACATTACATAATCAAATGCAATAAAAAAAAATAAATAAAGAATATCGGATTTCGTATACTCGATTGAACACATCTCTCGTCCAATCAAGTATACATCATCCGGCGCGGCGAAGCCTCGGGTAAAGGATTTTAACCCCTTTAAGGGGACCTTTCATCACACTTGCTAAGCCCATGCGCATCATATCCATATGATATAAATGAATGATATGCGGAAATTAAAAGACAGAAAAATTAAACGGCAAATAATCAAATGAACAAGATAACATAAAACCAACAAGTGTCGTTTGCTCAAGTGGTACGTGGAATTGTTGCCCAAGTTCAGACCGCACTACCGTCCATTCGGATTCGGCTACGGAATTTACGTCTGAGTTTCCATCCTATATACCACAAGAGACGACACTTCCATTCATCCAAAATCCACAACAAACATCATACACACAACAAATGCCACAAATACAGAAAATATAATCAAAATAAATGACCAGAAATTAAATAAGAATAAATGTGAAAGATACCCTCAGGTCTAACATTTTTAGTTGTCCTCGGACTTGCGTTTCGCGGAGATCGGAAGGGATGAAAGCTCCTTACTTTTCCGGTTCACTAGCTTCGCGTTTTGGCTCGATGTTCCACTGTTTTTCCCACTGTTTTGGCTCGAATTAGTTTAGGAAGTCAAATATTTGATTAGCTTTGATTGGTTAGGATTGATTTTAATTAGGTATATCTTATTTTAATTTTAGTATATGAATTATTTAAATTAGGCATGATTTTAGTTTAAGTTGGTAATTGTTTATTTTATGTTTGGTATATGTTTTATTTAATTATTTAATTAATTTAATTATTATCTTATTTAGTTAATGCTTTAATTAATATTTATTTATTTAATTTGGGGGTATTTTAAGGGTGATGGGCGTGTGGGCCTTGGTGGGTGGGAGTGGGCTTGGCTAGGTGCATGTTAATTTAGTTAAGTGTTTGGACTAAGTTTGTGTGGGCTAGGTGGGTGTGTAGGCTAAGTTTATGTGGACTAGGTGTGTGTGGGCCGAGTTTATGTGGACTAGGGGCGAGCATAAATTATAAAACAGAAAACAAACGAGTTACTTGAAGCCAAACTAGTGAACTTAATCCATCAATGAGTCAATTCTTGACTCTTCCCTTCCGATGTCCGTTTCCCGCGGTTTCCGTAACTTAAAAGGTAGTTGTCTCCAAATAAGACTCCTCATCGGGTTTCACATGCAAAAATGCAACGCCTACAGGTGGAAACTCTCTCTTTTTAAATGACTCTCTAGATAATGAACAACTTATATGATTTTCTAGATGTCCATAAATGAATCCAATACCCTCTTTATATAGGCATGCAATGGTTCATTTCAGAGCACCATTTGGCTTAGGGTGTAACCCTCCTAAGGGCTATACCATTTTCTAAAGCCTAAAAAGGTCTAGAGATGCATCATTCCAATGTAGAAGACATGTCTCTCCATCATTGTGTCTTTTCCATAAGGCACTACTTAAGGGACATGTCTCTCATACTTTAATACTATATATATTAGAGAATTTACAACAATCACCCACAATTCTCTAATATTAATGCAGACACTTAAAAGAGTTTCCATAAATAAAACTGCATCGAAATAGGTAGCTTTCGCCTTGAACATTTTATAGTGAATGACAATCGGATTTACTTGGCGAACCAGTGATCCATAATCTTGAACTGTTCCGCCGTTGGTGTAAACCACGACAATTGCCAACACACAGCATCACTTCAACCATTTCCCGTTCTACGGTTGTGTTCATTTCAGCCATGAATATTGGTACTAGATTCATCAAGTACTTTAGGGAATTCAGCCTTTAAAAACTCTCATGGAAGCGGGCTCACTTCTTACTTGAAATAGGTGATCACTATAAAGAGGTAATATGCCTTTACCTCCATTAGGACTCTTCTTCTAATATAGTGATCATTAAAAGCCTTAGTTTATCCTAACCTTGACAGACAACAATTTGCATCATTACAGGAATAGGAAAAAGTATAAAACTCTACAGTGTTTGTTTTGAATTGCACAAAGTTTCAGTTGTCCCTTTTGAACCTAGATCTTGGGATCTCCAGTCAGCTAGGTTGGATTTCCACAGTGACAATTCTTAATTTACAGGCTTCAAGCCCATTCCCCTTGATGACTTCTCAACTTACTCTCTAGGTAAACCTTTAGTAAGTGGATCTGCTAGGTTTTTCTTTGATTTGACATAATCTATCGAAATTATACCACTTGAGAGTAATTGCCGTATGGTATTATATTTGTGGCGTATGTGTCGAGACTTATCATTATACATTATATTTTGGAATCTACCAATAGCCGATTGACTATCACAATGTATGCTTATCGTTGGTACTGATTTTGGCCAATTTGGAATATCCTCTAGAAAAATTTCAAAGTCATTACGGTTCTTCCATTGTTTTGTCTAATTCTATGAACTCTGATTCCATATTAGACCAGGCAATACACGTTTTCCTCGAGGATTTTCATGACACGACTGCACCACCAAGTGTGAAAATAAATCCACTCGTAGATTTGGAACCCACTGTATCCCTCTAGAACAACATGATATCTCGTATAATGCAGACCATATTTTGAAGTTTCTCTCAGATACCTCAAAATTCTTACCATGGTTTTCCAGTGGTTATGTCATGGATTGCTTGTATATCTGCTAAGACTATTTACAACTTGAGTTATATCAGGTTGTGTGCAATTTGTGAGATACATCAAACTTCCGATGACTCTCGAATATTCTAATTGCGATACGCTTGAGCCAGTATTCTTTGATAAATAAAGAGTTAAGTCCACAAGAGTTCTAGCCACATTTAGATTTCTTTTATTATATTTCTCAAGTATCTTCTCAACATAATGAGTCTGAGATAATATATACCCATCTGATGTTCTGGAAATATTAATTCCTAAGATCACATCAGCTACTCCAAAATCTTTCATATCAAATTTGATGGTCAATACTTTCTTGGTAGACTAAATCATCTTATGATTACTACCAATTATCAGCATATCATCTACGTATAGACACACAATGACATATCCTTTTTGAGTTGATTTAGTGTATACACACTTTGTCAAATTTTTCATGTCATTGTTTAGGTGCTTGTTTTTACTCCGTATAAGGATTTTACAAGTTTGCACACATTCTGTTCTTGTCCAAGAACATTGAAACCTTCTGGTTGTTTCATGTAAATCTCTTCATCTAGTTCACCATTTAAGAATGTCGTCTTCACATTCATTTGATGTATTTCAAGACCAAATATAATTGTTATGGCTATAAGCATTCTTATTGATATGATAAGAGTCACTGGTGAATAGGTATCAAAGTAATCAATACCATCTTTTTTGTCTATAACTTTTTATGACAAGTCTTGTATTGTATTTATCTATTGATCCATCGGACTTCATCTTCTGTTTGAAAATCCATTTGTAGCCCAGCGACTTACAACCTTGAGGAATATCAACCAACTCCCAAGTATGGTTTCGAAGGATAGAATCAATCTCGCTATTGATAGCCTCTTTGCACAAAGGTGCCTCTGAAGAAGACATTGCTTCTTTATAGCTTTGAGGCTCATTTTCTAACAACTATGTCAGAAAATCAGGTCCAAATTACTTAGACGTTCTAGCTATTTTGCTACGTCTAGGTTCATTTTCCTCAATATTCTCATGTTGATCTGATTTTTGGTCAACTTGATCGTTGCCTTTAACAGTATCAATAGTTCTTTTGAGAGATTTTGTTCATTGTCTTTCCTTACAAGGAAATGTCTCTTCAAAAAATGTCGCATTCCTTGACTCAATTATCATATTTAGATTGATGTCAAGAATTTCAGACTTATATACCAAGAATCGATACGCACTACTATTGTGAGCATATCCAATGAATACAATCAACAGTCTTGGGTCTTATTTTAACCTTCTTAGGTTTAGGAACCATTACTTTGGCGAGACACCCCCACACTTTCAGATATTTGTAGGAAGTTACGTGACCTTTCCACAATTCATATAGTGTCTTGTCCAATTTTCTGTGAGGTAGCTTGTTCAGAACATAGTTAGCGGAAAGTAAGGCTTCCCCCCACAAGTTCTGGGGGTAAATAATCAATAACAATCCTAAAAGAATAAAAATATGCAAATTAATTAATAAACATATGCTTATGATCCATTACAACCCTAAATTTAATGAATTATCTACTCAAAATATTCAATAAAAATAAGATGATCATTAATACATGGCAAAAAACGCATAAAAAATAAAGTTAGAGGGAAAAGAAAAGAAAGAAAATCTCGTTTGCAGTCTTCAAACTCAAATTTCGGTTAACGCACTTGTTCTTACCTTACTCTAGGCGTTATTTTATGCTATGGAGGCTCCAAAATATGTTATAAGACTTGATAATAGGTTTTAAGACGAACTTGTACTTAAATAAGAGGTCCAAAGGGTGTTTCCTACTTAAAAATCGGATTCAGGATGAAACATGGCTGAATTTCCCGTGTCTCGACGCGCTTAACGCGCGTAGCAACGCACTTCACTCGCGACGTGCCCATCAATTTGACAAATTGAATCTGCTAAGTTTTTGTCCAATAGCACGTCTCGACGGGCGGCTTGCGTCGAGACGTGCGGTTTTACTTTAAAATAAACCATGATTTATTCTGTATCTTACCGTTTTCATCCCTCATTGATTGCGTTGAATTTAGATATTATTTTGACCTACAAAACGCACCCAAAACACATCAATTCGTTGCTAAAGCTCGATATCACTTCACAAAATATTAAGATAAAGTGGCTGCAAAATATGTGTATTTTAACCGCTCATCAATGACCGTTCTTGGGAATTATGGGGTGGCACTGGTGAGACTTTTTCACCCTCAGGGAAATTGAATGTGACCGTACAGGATGCTCGGGAATAAGGATCCATCATCTGCAGCTGAAGCATACTATGCTAATACCATATATTTGTTCGGGCGCCTGCATCAAGTCATGAGCCATCACGGGTGGTTTAATTTCTGTTTTGGATTATGTTCTCCAGGGAAGGAAGCAAATTCCTTCCTTTAAAATAGACTTGGCTATCGGTCCGGTTCGGTTTCGAATCGGAATCGATCCGAACGATTTTCGGTTTCACTCTTGTAGAATCGGAACTGAATCAGATAATTTCGGTTTGGTTCCGGTTCCACAAGAATGTGAAACCGGGAACCAGAACTGAACCGGATGGTTCCGGTTCCAATTTTTTTTTATATAAATAATTTTAAAAAATAGAAATTAAATTTTAAAGAAATTTATAATTGGATATTATTATCAAATAAATATAATAAAATTTTTTTTTATTTGAATTTTATTAAATTAAATTAAAAAATTAAAATAAAATAAAATAAAAACTTAAATTTCAGTTGGAACCGTCCAGTTCCAACGGTTCGGATAGGGTGGGAACCCTAACCGAATCGTGAGGAACCGGTTCCGGTTCCGGTTCCAGTTCCCGAATCGAAACCGGAACCATCCGGTTCCTTCCGATTCGGTTTCGATTCCGAATCGGATCCGTGACCGGCTCTAATTTAAAAGTAAATTATATATACTTGATGACATAATGCCATTATGCAAATTAAAACTTAATTGTCTGTTCAGGGATCATATCTTTCAATCATGGATATTTGATTGTCCTGTCAGGAGTGAGACACCCGCGTACGCTGCGACTGTGCATTGGATGGTTGCTGATTACTTGCTTCCGTTAACCTTTCGAGGTTTAAACCGCTGGACAGAGTTAATAATTCATAAGCCTGGTGAATGAATCTTTCTCTGGTTTTTACAGTAACTTTCTGTGGATGTACCTCTTCTTTTATTTAGACATATATACACAATCACACATGACTCCTGAACCGTACATTTGTATCAACTGTCAGCGTTTAGTATGGGATGATCAAACTTTCAAATAATTGTATTGCTGATTTCAGCTTTGGTTATTTTCATAAGTGGTTGAGCTATCTCAAATGGACTTTTCCATTTAAGAAATATCATAGGATTCCGGGTCGTAGCTTCCATAATCAATCAGATTTCTTCATGCATGTTCACAGTTTTAGCATCTAACTTCTATGACAGAGTCAAAAAGAAGGAAGTCTCATCTTAAAGAAATCTAGAAGCTTTAGTTTTTGCAAAAATGGATTGGTTTCCAAAAACAGATGACTGGTTCATCAGCTCCAGTCCACCGGTATTCGGCCTCAGGATGTTCTTGAAATATTTCAAACTTAGGGCAGGCCCTGAGGGATAGGGTGTCTAGGACCCCAAATTCTTGGTAAAATTTTAAGGTCTCATTTTCATTGTTTAATTATTTTTTCATTATCAACTTTCTTTTGTTAAAAAAAAAAAAAAAAAAGTAGTCATACACTTCTCATGTATTTAGCCAGCATTCATTATTTGTCCTTTTAGGATCTCAAATCTTTTCAAATGGGAAAATTATAGGATCCCAAATTTTTTTAGATACTGTTATTAATTTAATTACCTAACTTAGAGCCCCAATTTCATGGACTTGCCTATTGTGGACTCTGTTCAAACTTTATTTTTATTGAAACCTGAAACTATTATAAGAAAAGTTTTTATCGTTTTGTAAGGGGGTGCATTCATCCACAAAGGACCGTTCACAAAATCTCATCCGTAGTCTTTGCCCAAGCACAAATACCTCGAACCATGCCCGGGGGCTACAGCGGCAGTTACCCAGTGCCGACACTATTAATATGAAAACTATTGTGCCATTACACTATGACTTACAAGCTGCGATGCGCACAAAAGAAGCCTCGACACACCCATTATCATAGAGCTCAGTCCCCTCCGTGAGGCCCTCACACCGTGCCTAGCCAAGCCTAGCAATAATTGGATATGCAGATAGTCCTTCAATTTTATACCCCACGGAAATGAGAAGCAACCGGCTGTCACATTCTCTATCTGGCAATTTTAAGTTACCAACCATAAGTGTTATATAATATAAGACGATGAATTGGGAAAAATGCATGCGCCTGTGACAGCTACAGAAGATCTTGTGTCACTGTGGTGCTGCAAATATACTCAAATGATCAGTCGTGCAAGGACATGGGGCACTATCCAAGAAGGAATATTTGGTTTTTGGCTGAGCTATTTTCTGCTTATGGTCATAAAGATTACAGCAACCTGCCTTGAGTTGGTTATTTTACTCATCGACTTTCAACTAATCAGTTATCATTTTCCTTTGGCACAGTCTTGTCCAAAATATCTGCCGTTCCCTCTAGAGATAATGTTATATGAAAAAGCGCGGAGACTTTCATTATATTCTAGAAATCAAGAGGCATTGATACATTACACTTGTTACATTTATGAACTTGTATTTCAATTTTGAATATGGAATGCAAAGGTAGTAAGATAGTCAGACCCAAATGAACAATCACAAGATAGGAGAAATTTATATGAGACATATTCAATATATCCAACTAATGAACACACTTGATTATTATTGGTTAATTTCGAATTAATATATATATATATGTTAATATATTAGTGGATGTACATATCTCATCATTCGTATGTCCGTTCCACACAAGTCTTTCTCCACGAGAAAGTATAGCTAGCTGAAACTTCCAATAAGTCAAGTTCTAGTGAAAGTGCCCCCACTAACTAAAGGATCAATTGAAGATATGCTAGCCAATGTGTTGGAATCTCTTGACAAAGGAAAAAACAAATCAAATAGCCAAAAATAAGACCATTTGATGTCCTAAAAGACGTGCTTGCCAATGTAATGCTTCTTGGTCTAGACGAGGAAGGCGGCACCATTTGTCACAAAACAAGAGCACCATTATATTGTGATAGTGATTGAATATGAAAATTAAAAAAAAAAAAAGGGTCTCTATATCAGTTATAGAAAACATCAGTTTTGCAGCAAGAGCCGTGCAATATTTCACTGGTGTTAGTGTCACGACGGCAGCGAAGATGCCATTTGCGTTATCATCAATGTACTTGAAAATGACCGTTAGTATTAAAATAACTAGATAATGATCCTTTAACTGATAACATTATCAAGCATGTCAATTTTCATCATCATAGAAGTAAAATTGAATTTGTCTTTAGAGAGATGCAGTGGGAACCAAATTTCACTTCTAGATACAAAGAGAATCTTTTAGCATCAAGTTTTGAAAATTCTTATTTTGTATCAATCTTTACCTCTTCACACATAAATGAAGCATTTTCATCAACTTGAAAAAAATAAAATTGAAAATGAAACTTGAAGTGCAAATTATTTCCAAAGGAAACATAAAACCATCTTCCCCAACACCCCAACACCTTAAAACCTTCAAATTTTCTCTTTTGGATCAGTTCATTCCTTCACCATATGCTCCAATTATTCTCTTTTATGGTAATGATTGCACTACTCATCTTGACATTCCCAAAAAGTTAGCTCTGCTTAAGCAATCTTTATCGGAAACTTTAGCTCGCTTTTA